>VZSE01006255.1:0-53972 GCA_013398275.1 Promerops cafer
GGCCCGATCGCGGCCGCGGGGGCGCGGGGAGGTGACCGGGGCAGCTCCCGCGGGGACAGCGCGTCCCACGGGGCGGGGGTGACCGGGGCAGAGCCCGCGACTGGGGCGCGTTCAGGCACCGCCGAAGGTCCGGGCAGGGACTTCCGTGGGCTCCCCGTGACCGGGCAGCGGCAGCGGCGGCTCCGAGCGCGGCTCCACGCGCTCCCCGGCGGGGCACAGCCTCCCCCGCCCCTCGCTTTCGTTTGGGGCGTTTAAGGTGTTTTCCTTTATTTTGCTGTTAAAATGGGGTAGCTGCTGCCGGTGCCAAGGTGAAGAAGTTACAATTTAGCAGCCAGCTCCCTGGGAGGCTGTGGGAAGTTTGGGATAGGCCGATGGTGAAGCTTGCAAATAATGATATTCAGTCCGCTGTAATGATTAGTAATTTGTCATAATATTAGAATAGAACATCGTCTTTAGCTTGTCCACGAGCAGTCTCATTATATTTGTTTATTGTCTGCATAATTGGAACCATTTATTGGTGTGTATTGAATACTGCCACGGTTTGCATGATTGTTTACATTGTTTTTCATTTATTCTCTTTATTTTGACATAAGGAGTTCTGTTATTTGCTTCGATTAAGGGGAGGGATTTAAGTGTTGCACAGGTCTGTTTGGGAAGTGCAATATTAAAACAAGATAAATAACTCTGCCTACCAGATAAAGTTTGGTTCCAAGCATCAAATATGAAAATTCTAAATGAGTGCTGCAATCAACGTAAATCCTGAAACAAAACAGAAACCTTAAATGAAGCCAATGCCATCTATTTTAATAATTTTTGTTATATTCCTGCCAGAGTCCTATTTAATTAAAAAAATAATTTCAGACACAGTCATTGATGAATGCATAGAAAATCAGGTGCCTCTTACATTAACGTAGTGTTTCATTGCAATAATTAGACAACATTTCGATTACATGTAAATACTTGTCAAGACATTTTTCAGAACATTTATTGCCTTTTTGTTATTATGTGTGTATTCTGACAGCTCCTAAAAAAATCTCATCAGGGAAATATATTTCTGAATAAACAGATTATTATTATTATTATTATTATTATTATTATTATTATTATTATTATTATTACTCTTATTGTTACTATTATTATTACTCTTATTGTTACTATTATTATCCACTTGTTTATCTGGAAACCTGTGATTTATCTTTTGATTAGAATACTCAGCTAGCGACAGAAAGATTTACTCTTTCATATTCTTCTTTTTAGATCTTGGATGAGTTTTGCAATGTGAAGTTCTGCATAGATGCCAGTCAACCAGATGTAGGAAACTGGCTCAAATATATCAAGTTTGCTGGATGCTACAATCAGCACAACCTTGTTGCATGTCAAATAAGTGATCAGGTATGTGGTGTTCACTTTCTGGACTTACCTTTTTAAGGAACTTTCAGGTGTCAATGGAAAAAAAATAACAGCAATTCACAACAGCTTTTGGCCTGTTTGTTGTTATGGAAAAAGATAAGGTACAGATGGAAATGCAGAATGGAATAATTTTGATTATGGGTGGTAGAAAATACGAATTTTCTATTTTCTATATTGTTGTTCAATTCATAAATGATTTTTTTTGGCATTATATCTGATAAAATTCAGGACTACTTTCTAAGGGATACAAAGGCATTATATGCTGATTTTGAATTAGGAGGATTTTCTGGCTCCTGTTGCAGTCCACTTGGATTGCTATGTGAAATCGTTGAGTTGGTCGGATGCTGTAACAGGAATTTAATGGAAAGAGGGGAGGACACAAAAGTGATAATGATACCAGGGTACTTGCATGTGTGGGGCTTTGGATTTGAATGCACACGTGCATGGATATTATTGTGCCTCCCCATACGCTTTGCTGGGACTCGTAGTACTTCTGTGCTGAATCAGGGTCTTTGGTGGTTTTCTTTTTCTTTTTCTTTTCAATTATTGCACTTAAATCCTCTCTTTGTTGGGCTGAAACATTATTTATCCTTGTGTGTTGGAAAAATGGCTGGGATAGGCAGAGAAGGAACGCAGTAAAGCAGTAAAACATTTTGTTTTCAATTATGCTGATGAGTTATTAGGTGTTTCCTAAATCAGGGTTTGCTTTTGTCTGTGATAACACAGGCCATTATGAAATATTTTAATGGGCAAAGTTAGGCTGGGGAAGCTTTGCTTCTTTAAAGTAAAATATCTAAAACAGCAAAGCAACAACTGGTTGTGAATTCTTGTTTCCAATTTAAACTTCGCTACCTGCAATGTAGGATTCGATTCATTTAATCAGAGTTTCATTTTTCACCACCTAATTAACTGCATCAGGTGAACATTAAAGATTATCTTTAGCTGATTTAATTGCCTTGACAGCACTGAAAGAAGAATCACAAGCAGACACAAAGCTTCAATTAGAAATCATTCTTTCTAATCAAAATCCTTATGTATAGGAAATGAATGTGAGGGAGCCTGCTATTTCCAGCCCAGTGCTACGTATTTCACTCATGCGAGATAGCTGATTAAAACTGGGTTAAATAACTTCCTCAGAAACTATGAGAGAAGATCTTTTTCATTTCCAACTTTTACAGTTCAGCCCTGAGCACATGTAGCATAGATCGAGCCAGCGGACCGAGAGATAATTTCTTTTTTATACAGCAGCTGGTTTAACTAAAGAAACCATAAAGGTTATTAGCAAAAGCAAGTTACATTTTCCAAGCTGAAATATGCTTTGTGCTGAAAAATGATAAATTCTCTCCATGCAGAGCGTTTATGGAACAGTGATAGGAAAAGGAAACTATGCAGATTAATTGAAACAGTGAATTCAAGTATTTTACATTGAGCAGGAGCTGGTGTAGGTAGGAAAGATCTGAAGTGAAATCACGTGCGTTGGTCAAAGCAACTCACTGTGTTTGGGTCGGTGTTGGGGATCTGCAGCTGAGAGTGCAGGCGAGGCTGAACCATCAGCATCTCCCTCTGAACGCACCCGTGCTTTGACATTTTTGGAAGGAAAGTTATGGCGCTTTTAACTTTTTCTTTTTTTAGTGTTTACATTTCTGACATTTGGTAATGGTGGCTGTACTGCTGCCAATAATTCCCTTCATTCACTGGAGACTTGTTATTTATTTTGCACAGTATCGTGCTGTTCATAATTCCATATTTTTATAGCGTTTTGTTGCTGAGATTTGCAAATTAAGATTTGGTTGTCTTTCAAGTAGCATGTTGTGATCTGGGTGCTGTCAGCAAGAGATTGTTGTTCATTTGGCCCTCTGGAAACGCTGCACATTTACCCACAAAATCGTCCGCGTACTCCAACGTTTTATGACCAGAGCCTAAAAAGTTAATGCTAAAAATGTGCTCTCGAATCTTAAAGCAAGAAAGTCTTTCTAACAGCTCCTCCTTCTGCTTTCTTCTGGCACAAGCTCACCAGAGGTAATATAAAATATAATGGGAAGGCAAACTGGGAAATGGACGTTACATGGCCAAACGTGTGCGCGTACAAGGAGTGACAAATGCAAGTCAGGGCTGAGTGTGCACATACAGACTGTGTGGGGCTGCCTGGGGTCACTCAGCCTCGGTAGCTCCTAGAAAAAAAAGGGGGGGAAAAAAGAAAAAGAAGGGAATAAAAAGGGAAAATAAAAATAAGGTGAAACTGAGGGTGTGTGTCGGTGGTTGTAGCTAGAGCTGGAGGGCAGAGACGGTGCAGCCCAGCTGGTACAGGAGACCCCAGCTCAGCTGGAGGCACAGCCAGTGCTGGGTGCAGGTGTGGGGGGACACCCCAATTCTTCCTGCCTCCCTCAGGGATGCAAAGCACCTCAGCAGCCCTGGTTGCACGGGGAGCATCCCCAGTCTCTGCTCGCTCCTGAGCCACAGACACTCGATCAGCAGTAATTGTTCACCTCTAATTGCTTCAACTCATCTGTAAAATTCACAAGCAAACATTGGGCTGTACCTGAGAAGGTAAAAGATCCTGCCAGCGCTCCCAGCCTCATGCTGCCCACAAGTTTATACTGCTAAATTCAAGCTTGACTGACAGACAGGTATGATTCCCATACTGCTCGAGGCAGGACTGAGAGGAACTCAGGGCGGTGTGTAATCTGGCTGCTCTGCTGTGTTCTACCTGCTGTATTTAACAAAAAGAGGGAAAGAAAAACATTTTTTTGTCATTTTCTCTCTTAGAGTTTTTTCAGAGACATACCACCCCACCCCCTGACTCACGGCTGAGGTTAGGTTTCATCACTTAGGATCAACTTTACAAAAGGCCTGGGCTCTTTCTTATGACTGTATAAATGAGCTTTGCTGAGATGAACAGCTCGATAATGGTGGGATGCAGTCAAAACATGCACGCTGGATGCAACTCATGTTTCATTTGATTGCAGCTAGAGTAGGGCTTAAAAGCTGCATTTTTTTACTTTTTTTTTTTTTTATTTCAAATGAGGTTGATCTAGGATTTCTTTTTGCTGTCTAACTATTATCTCCTGTCATACCTAATCTAACCTGAACAGATGTAATTTTAGGTGTATATCAGTAATGAAATTCCACAAACAGGGCACTCAGTTTTTTTCTTTTCCCCAAAGAGACTACAGTGTGTGCAGAGCTGCAGAGAGTCTTGTCACTGTTCTTGCCCTGGAATGTGTTTTTTCAGTCAGAGTCAGTTTAGGATTCTAGAGCAGTTTCTGCTAACTTGGACGACTCCTCTCTGTTATCGTTAAATATCTATTAGTTCAACTTTTCAATGACTTCAGAATGATTGGCTCTATTAGGCTTTCTGGCAGTGCTGTCAGCCCCGCAAAAGCATTATTTTTAAAGGTGTATGTTAATGAAAGTGTAGTTGCAAATCAAGCAGTGGCATGGCAGGGGCTGTCACACATTCCAGGCTGAGATCACGGTCACCTTCAAACCACAAATTTTTTTTTTTAAACTTTTTTATTTTTAGAAAGATTGTTGGTAGCTGTTGAAGTTAAAACCCCTGAATATTTTTTTTTATCTTGCTTATTGCTTGCAGAGTTCTGACAGTGATACAGACACACAGTGCTGTGAAACTGCCCTGGGCTTCCAGGTCTCTTTCCCCCCAACAAAACAGCTCCTGAAGAGTCCCCTTGGTTTATCCATGGAAAAGTCAGAGTGACTCAAGATCACTTTACTGAAGTTTTAGATTGCTGTGCGTGCTGAAATAGGTTTTTGGTGAGGTTATGTGTGTGTGTTTTGTTTCCTTGCCTTATACTCAAGCACATGCCACTGCAAAGGGAGCAAAACCAGTAGTAACACACTCTTAACAACGTGCCCGATGTCAGTGATATAAACTTACAGGAGTGAACCTACTGCTGTAGGTTCCACCAGATCTGATCCCACCTTACACGTTTTACAAACTTTTTTAATCTGCAGGCACAGCTTCATGTTTCAGGTTTTACGGCTGCGGCCCCCTGTCCGTGGCGGGCAGGGGCTCCTTGCACAGCCACCTGCAAAAGTTGTGTATTTAAGGAATAGTTTTGAGGCTTTGTTGTCAGAGAGTGAAATTAAGGTTTTGGCTGTTGTGGGTCAGGAGGGCACGCACACCCTGAGCTCATACGGGGCCCTGTTCTGCCATGATTCTTCCTATGAGTTGTTGGTTATTAAGCAAATAAAGCTTAATCCAACTCCCACTGAAAATCTTCCTCCAGTGGAGCAGGGATCTTTTAACTTGGGGCTGGTGGAAGGAGGAGCTGCTCGGTGGTGATTTTCCACTTGCTGCAGTTAGAGCTGAGGCTGTGGGTGAAATTCCTGCCTGGGCTTTATGACTGCCTGTGTTATCTGGAATTTGATGCACTGGTGGTGTTACTGCTCTCAGCATTGGACTGTCCTGATGTGACCTAAAATAAACTGTTTAGAACCAAACCTAGCAACTTGTTGTTGCCATTTCTGCAAAGTGATGAGGTTTTTCTTGATGATTCATGTTTCATAAAAGTGATAAGGGATTTTCTGTGATGAGGGCTGTCAAATCCTACTCATCTGCTCGTTAAAGCATAGAGAATTATGGGCAACCACAGAGCCAGGACAAGACTGCACCTTGCTTGATATTAGTGTGGTTCATTAATGGAGGTTCATGGGTGTTAGAGGACAACTGATTGAGAACAGGTGGGTGACAGAAGTTGGGGTGTTGTGTCAGTGGTCAGTGACCCCCAAGGAAGAGGTTCTGCAGGACCAGAGCAGCTTGGATGAACCGAGGCTTTCACAGAAGCTGAAATTCACTGACAGTGGAAGAAGACCTGAGTGGTACTGGGGAGGGAGGTGGCCTGCAGCCGCCCAAGATGCCAAGAAGGGTGCCCTGCAGAGAGGTATCCTGCAGTTCCCTTCCCTGTTTTGGGGAGCAGGAGGCACCTTTTCCCTCACAAGGTGGAAAAATGGGGATTCCTGGAGCATCCTTCCTCCAGTCCTTCCGGCATAGAGATTTTGGGGCATTTTGGAAATGAAGAAGGAAGGGATTCACAGCCCTGGTGCTGAGGCACTGTGGTGGTCCCCTGACCTCTCTGCAGTGGGAAGTGGAGGGTGCTTTCTCCCCACTGGGCTCCCACTTGTGCCCCTGCAGCCCCTTGCATGCAGAGACTTGCTGAGTTTTGCCTCTAGATTTTTGCTGACGTTTTCTTTGGGCCCAGTACAGCTCTCAGGCAGGACTCCTCTACCTTGGCCCTTGAAAAAACTCCAGTTTGTTTCAATTTGTCATTTGCCTGAGTATAGCAGAAAGAGCCTGGCTCGGGTTTCGTCACACAGCTCTCCAGCTGCACAAGTTGTTCATCATGGGAGCTAAAATTGAAGCTGTACTATTTGGACTTTTTTCTTCCTTGTTTTTCCCTTCAAACTCTTAATTACGGCTTGTTGTGAAGTTGTGTGTCTGTTCATCCTTTTCATTTATCTGGCAGGCATAATTCCTGATTTTGGTGGAGCTCCTTGGACATAACGCTCATTAGTAGTTTTGGACATTTAATTTGTTTTACTTTTCAAGCAAGTTCCACTCTTGCTCCAAAGCAGTGTGGAGGTGGATGCCAGCTGGCAGCATGCACGCTGCCTCTTGGGGCACATTCCCCAAAGGAACTGGGAGATGAGGCTGCCTTGCTTGGGCTGGGTGTACCCATGGAATGTGGTCCAGTGAGTGCTGGATGTGGGTGCTGGTGGGGCTCACTAGGGAGCAACCCACTTTTGGGGTCTTGTGTTCCATCCCACCATCCCAAGCAGAGTGGGTCCTCCTGTTTGCACCAGTGTGGGGCAGGACAGGATCCCTGGGTGCCTCCCCCGTGGTGGGAGCTGTGAGTTCAGCACGTGGCCTGGGGGTTAAATGACAAACTGCATTGACTTGGAGCGGCATCTCTAGCCTGCCCTAAAATCTGAATTTCCCAGGCAGCTCTGGGGCACGTGCAATGTTTTCCAAAGCTGTAGGCAGGAATAAAGGGTTTAGTTGGATGCACCAGAACACAGCTCCTCTTTGGGGCACAACAAATGTGTGCGTGGCAGTTCCTGCCTTCGCTCGCACTCAGCGACTGAGTTGCTGCTTTTCCCCCCAAAACCTCAACTTCAATTAACCCCTCCTGGTTCTGGGGGATGCTGATGGGAGCAGAGGGGGGTCCTGGCAGGGCAGTGTAGGGCTGGCAGGGGCAAGGGGATGGCTGGGGTGCTTCAAAGCACACGGGCTCAGCGGCCAAGCGTGGCCCCAGCCGTGCTCGCGGGGAGTGCGTTTCGCTATTATTTCAATTATTACAACTTCCTGAATAGGTCGAAGGTCGTTCATAATTCACGCTTCTGTCATCTTTACACATGCCAAATGCAGTCTATTAAGCATAAATAAAATTTCAAGTGCCTGACCAGGAAAAGTAAACTGGGATTCATAACAATGAGGCCTTATTCATCCATTTAAAAGTGAATTGTGTGTGTTCCTTTTTTTTCCCCCTCCTCTTTCCCTTTAAGGCTTTGCAGTTTGGGAGCTTTTATTTCTGCTCGGTAGCACAGATCTCTGACCTATGGTGTGGGCAGGCACAGAGCACTGATGAGCCAGGCCTCCCCCAACTTCTCCCCACCTCAGACCCCCTGAACTTTGAAAGTGTTTCCAGACCTGAATCCGATTTTGCTCTTCCTACATAAACTGTAGTCACACACCGTTGATCCCAGGGCATGTGAAATGTGCATCTGGACTTTGTTTTTACTTTTTCCCCCCCCACCCCCTCTGGTTGTTCCTCTCCTGTGCAGAAGCTCTTTCTATACTTGTTCTCAAGCAGACCAGTTCAGGTTAACCTGAAAAAGTTGGTTAATGGAACAGGCTCAGTCAGCTGGAGAAATGATAGCCAGAAAATTGAAACCTTTCATTAATTACAGTAGAGTCAGGACTGCGTGCCAGAAATCTTCAAGCTTTGCAATTGAAAAATCCACTTATTTTATGATAGCATTTCCTAATACAAAAAATACTACTCGTGGCAGAGGTGCTGTTCTTGCAAAACACAGGGATACCTGTGGAGCTGGGGGGGAATCTGTGAGGTTCTCCATCTGGGGGTTGCAGGATCCCCCCCACTCCCCGCCTGCCCTCAGTCACCTGCTGCTGCCTCAAAATTTGGGAAATGTGGTTCATTTCAACATTTGGCTTCTCACTTTTTCCCAGACAGGGTAATTCCAGGAGGTTTTTGGTGGGAAGAGTGAGAAAAAAAGCTATTAATGTGAAGTAATAAGGACAGCTCTTAAAATCAGAATAAATATACCTGCATGATCGTTTTGGTTTGAACTTCAATATGTTTGATTATGGATTCTCACTGCAATGCAAATTGATGTATAAACAGTTAGTGCAGGTGAATTTTTTCTGTATATACAGAAATTTTAAAAATTATTTTTAGTAGTAATTAAAGTTAGTACTCTAATGATGTGAAAACACCAGAGCTGGAAATCTGTCACTTGGCCTTTGTTTTGGAGAATGTTAGGCCTGAAATGAAAAATAAAGAAACATTACTCAACTTAAAAAATGGAGTGTTTTGAAACACTCATCTTGTTTCCCTGCTGAGGGAATGCAGGCAGTTTCTGAAAGGTAGTTGGATCATCTCTGGATTTTTAAATACCAATGCAGACAAGACAACTGGCTGCAAGGTCTGCTCCCTGCTCAGGGATGTGTCCCACAGCTGCAGGAAAGATGCTGCATCGTCCTGGGCTGCCCCAGGAGAAGCGATGTGAACAAGACCCTCTTTATGCCCCAGTCCACGTGTCCTCACTCTGTGATGAGAGGTGAAAAGGTCTGTCCAAACACCTTTGATGGGACAGGGAAAATACCAGAGAAGGCTCCGCTGTGGTTTTTGTTTGCTCCTTGGTGTGGGTGCAAAACCAGCCCAGGAAGAGCAGTGGCGTTTACGTGACTGGGAAACAAAACCTGGGAGCAAAAGCAAGTCCTGGGCAGAGCAGAAGCTTTGGCACAGTCCCTGTGGGACCGTGGGACATCCCTCTGGGATGGTGGAAGTCCTTCCTGGCTGTGTGGTGATCCTGCTTCTGCTTCCACCCCAAGATGGAGGTGTCCAGGAGTCTCTTCAGTGTCAGTGTGCACATGTCATTATTCCACACATTATTTTCACCCAAAACCAGCCAGCAACTGGGCCTATCTTCCACAGATCCGACTGCAGCTTCCCTTTCAGATATGCAGAAGCCATTGTTCTTCTGGAATTAAAAATCCACTTTTCAATACGTTCATCCTAACAAATGGAAAACCAAGCATTGCTTGCAGCAAATATTCACTGGATGTGGCACTGTCATCAGGCTTATTTGCAGGAGGTAAAAGCTGGCTTCATTTAAGTGTGGTTTGGCCTTTGATGGGATGAGCTGTGTTGCCTCAGTGCAGCCCCAGCACGCTGAAGCCCACCAGGAAGCCCTGTATCCTTTAGGACTGACAGCAGCACTGGATCCAGGCTTGTGATACCACATATTTTCCTGGCTGTATGAAGGGATATACACAGGACACTGCCAGGCTCTCTTGGCCTCCAAAGCACTCGGTGGAGTTTGAAATCCCCTCGAAAAGAGATACAAATGGGAAGCCCAAGCAGCCCAAGCTGGTGGTTCGATGAGGGTGTTGTGGATGAGGAGGGAGGGTGGATCACACTGCCTGTAAACTCCTTCTCCTGGTTTTTATGGGGAATATTGGCCACAAGCAGGGGGTCGTGCCGCTGGTAACTTGTGCTGGTGTGTTTTGCCAGCACTTCTGTCACCTGATGAGGGATGAGCACCGGGGTGTGGGGTGAGCTGCCCTGGCAGCCTCCACTGCCACTCCCTGCGCTGTTCTCTGGAGAGGCTTTTGGGACGAACTGCAGGAAAAAAACCCTCCAAATCTGAGGAAATGCTTCCAAACTCGATATTTTTAGGTGTTGAGCCCATATCCGTGGGCACGGCTTGTGCAGGCAGGAAGGATTAGGCTGTATGGCCACCTCCTGGAGGACACCGGTATGTGCTGGCTGCCGAGGGGTGATGCTCTGTGTGTGCCTGGGCGAGGGAAGCCCCCACCGTGGGGCACAGTCCCCGTGTGACCGGGCAGGGAAGGTACCCACGGGCCTCCAGACACCTGTCCCTTCCTGTGGCAAACTCATCGCTGTGATTTTGAACTCTGGAGGTGATGTGCTGCCTCTCTCCCCATGCACTGCAATGAGTGTTGAGAGGTAAGAGTTTGGGAGCAAACCCTTTAAAAATACATTAGTCTGAGTAAAAGCAAAGGCATCATTTTTTAGCGTTGGAAACATAGCTGTCATGTGGTTTTGTTTAACAAGGCCCGAGGAAGTTACTAATATTTATTTGAGCTGCTTCATGGAGCTTTTTAGTGCTCTTCACATTTCCTGCTGAGACAGAAAGCAGCCAGATGGATTTTGGGAATTTCCTTTCGGCAGAGTCTCATGGTGCTGGCGTGTGCTTCCTCTGGTGCATGGACTCAAGGGAGGGTGTCCCCTTTGCCCTCCCCCACAGCCTCCTGCCTCCCCAAAGGGCTTCTTCCCACAGCCCAGCATCACCTGTATGAGGTGTCACCAGCCAGGGCCACCACCAGCAGCTTTGGCTGCTCATGGTGTTTCTTCATCCAGGAATGATTTTTCCCTTGGTTTCCATTAGAAGCTAAGGAATAACCAGGTGCACTGGTTCTTACAAGCTTCTCTCCTCACAGCTTTTTGGACTGTGTAGATGGTTGGAACGGATGGGCTGGATGCCTATGGCTTAACCAGCAGCATCTCCTCATGTCTGCTTTAGAATTATAGAAACATAAAGTTGGAAAAGACGTCTAAGATAATGGAGTCCAAGCATTAAAGTTACTTTAGTACCTTTTCCCAGTGCAGCAGGAGTTCCTTCCCTCACCAGGATCACTCAGGGATGTGTTTTATGGCTGCTCCGTACTTGGGTTTGGTATAACTCAGCAGACAAGTTACTGGTGATACCTGCAGTCATCACAGAGCTCATTTTGCAGCAGAGGCTGTTGAAAGCAGCCCTTTTTATCCTCACAGAGCCCAAAACACAACGGCTTTGGGGCTGGAAGGAGCAGACCTGCCATGGTCAATCAGCTCCTCTCCAGCAGCACATCATGGGAGCAGGGCTCTGGCCACGAGCTCTGCCACACTCACCAGCAGGGGTTGATGCTTCTTTGCCTGTTGTGGTGCTTACCTTGCTTTTTCTTTCTGTTTTTTTTTCCCCCCCCCAGATATTCTACAGAGTGGTAGCAGATATTGAACCAGGAGAGGAGCTCTTACTGTTCATGAAGAGTGAAGATTATTCACATGAAACAATGGCTCCGGACATCCACGGTTAGCCTCTTCTTACTGTTTCATCTGACAGAAAGTATCACTGAAATTAACCCAGAATTTAGGAAGATTTTTTCTTCTGTCGAAATCTGGGATGGCTTCACTGCAGACAGAGTGGAGAGCTGGACTGTGGTTGCATTTGTCCATCTTCTGCCCTTCTGTTGCTGATTGAAACTTGATGGTTTTGTGGGGTTGCAAAAGAAGAACAACAATCCATGTCCTTATCTCAAGACTGTGCTGCTTCTGCAGGACACATATGGGCCCTGATTATAGGTTATTTTTTGTCATTTAGCCAAACAACTGTGACCTTGAAAAGAGGAAATCTGAGGTTGTCAATGTTGCTGTCACTTGTGAGGACATCTCAGCCATTCTTACTCCTCACACTTGTCCTTTACTCATCCCACACACAGATTCTTCATCTGAAACTCCTGAGTTGCTGATCAGTTTTGTCCCCCAATCTCTAAAATCTCTTTTAGCTGTGCTGCTTGTTGGGCAGTGGGTTATCAGCCACATTGGGAACTGGTGTGGGATATCTGCCTAATGCCCAGCACGTTGCAGTTTATGCCCAGAGGGACATTTTACAAATTTTCAGGGATTCAGAGACAATGCACAGGGCAGGAATTATCAAGGTCTCTACTTTCTTGTAACTGCTTGTACATTTAAAGTAGTGATTCTTGTTCTCTTAAGAAAGAAGTGGGGATTATACATTCATTCCCATTTGGTTTTGTGTTTGTGTTTTTTCCCCCAGTGGTAGCTTCTGTTTAATTATTGCTGAAGGTGTCCCCCTGTCCAGCACACTGTTCTCCCTGCCTAGTCCCCATGGTCAAGTAGCTATTGTATAAAGGACACCAGAGGAGATCTCTGCAGTCACATGCAGGATCATGTCCCACAGGGCTAATTTAGAAGCAGACTGAGCCAAAGAGTTGCTCATGGACAGCCAAGAACAGAGCCCCATGACACTTTCTCTGGATCAGCTCAGCTGTCAAGTAGCAACCAAGAACATTCACTGGGGATTCCAGCCAGACTCCTCAGTGCCTTTCTGACTCAGAGCCTCAGGGCATTTGTATCTGGAACCAAACCAGGGTGTCTGGCTCCTTGTATGGACCAACAGTAGAAAATGCAGCAGAAAAAAAAAAACCATTGTGGGATGCTGTTCTCCAAGTTTGTATTTTGAGGATTTTCTTCAGCTAATCTATTCTTTTGCAGGAATTACTGATTAAGGGAATGCAGTACTCCCTCCAAAGTAACTTTACTGTTATTCTACACTTTTCAGGAAGAAATCATGACTGATTTTTTTGAATTTAAAGCAAAGAATTTAACTTTACGCATCTCTGGCTTACTATGAAGAGGGCTGGGTGATGCAGAAGGACTGTGATGAAAATGAAGAGGCTTTTAAAAACTCTAAACACCCTTTTGGCTATTTTAGATTCTGGTGTTTGTGTCTGAGTCAGTCCCTTTCATTGAGAAATGCAGAGACTGGCAGCCTCTGCTGGATATCCATGTTAGACCCTGTATAATTCCATTTAGGATGGTATTTAAACACTTGTCCTTGGTATTTAAACTTTTGTCCTAAGCCAGTGTTAGGGATTCCTGTTGGATGTCACCCAGGCAGCTAACATGGAATCAAAGCATTATTTATAAAGCATTCTTAGGAATCCTCCTTTCTTTTGAGGTTCTTCTCTTTTTTTTATTGAGGAGCAATTCGTTAACCACGCCATCATCCAGCTTCTGATGGGGTGGTGGTTAGAAATGAGTGGAAGCTGAAGTGGTGTCCCTGTGCCCACCCCCTGTGTGTTGCAGAGGAGCGCCAGTACCGCTGTGAGGACTGTGACCAGCTCTTCGAGTCCAAGGCTGAGCTGGTGGACCACCAGAAGTTCCCCTGCAGCACACCTCACTCCGCCTTCTCCATGGTGGAGGAGGACTTCCAGAAGAAGCTCGAGAGCGAGAATGACCTTCAGGACGTGCATGAAATCCAGGAGTGTAAAGAGTGTGACCAAGTCTTCCCAGACTTACAGAGGTAGGAGAAGGTGCTTGAAACGTGATTGAATGGGGCAGATTCTGTGATGGCTTCAGCTGGATCAGAACCTGATGCTTTCACCTTGTGCAGAAACCAAAGATGAAGATGAGCAGGATTTCTGTTGCAGCTGGTGGTTTATGGTATAAAAAGCAACAGAGTCTAAATAAATCAGAAATTTGGTCCTTATGCTTGAAGTCCTTAGTGAGGACCTTAGATTAAGAGCTGGATCTTCTCCTAATCAGATCTGAACTGGGCTGATTGGAGTGAAATCACAGGACTGGTTCTACTTCACATCAACTGAGGTCTGGGTTCTTTAATCTTAGGTAGAAATAATTTGGAACATCTCTGAGTGTTGTTCACTGATGTTGCCAATTTTGTCTTTGCAAACAAGCCAATTTAGTTAGAGATGGCTTCTAGATGTTAATAAATATGTCTATATGTTGATACTTATTTTTAGCTGTATGGTCATGAAACACCAGGGTTTGTTACTTTCTGAAATTTGTCTCTTTGTTAAAAGACAAACCTGTGTGCATATGTACCCAAAATACACATAGAATGTAAACAGTGCAACTTTCCTATCACTAGAGTTTCTGTGATTACTTAAAATACAATATTGCAGTGCAGATTAGCAGCAAATTTTGCAAGTTGCTGGAAGATACTGAGAGTACACAGGAATTTTTGCAGCACATCCCTTACAGATTCACATCGTGGTGATTTCTTGACCTGGGGAAGGATAACCTCAACCAATGTTTGATAGTAACGTTGAGATATCTCAATAGCAAAGTCCTGGGCCAGATGCTCTGCTGAGATGGGGCGATGCCTTTCGTAGGAAGCTCGTTGACATCCAGAATCTCTTGTTTTCAGAGTCTTAGCACCATTCCCACACTCCCATCCTGTCTTCTTTTTTTTCCACGATGTGTGGGCACAGAGTGACTGTGAACTGCCCTTTTTCAGCACAGCAATGTGTGAATCATTTGCCCCTTAAAAGCTGGCTTGTCAATTTAGAGTATTTTGTGTGTTTCATAGAAATCCTCACTAGTCCATGATCCAGGGTCTCATGGTGTCTCTTGGAGGTTAGCATGGTTTTCTGCATGCCCAGAGTTGGTCCCTTTGGATAATTGCTCCTGGATGCTCCAGGTGCTGGTTCTGCAAGATGGAGCCCTCTCTCCCAAAACAGAGATGTTCCTTCACTCCTCTCCATGGAGCAGTTACCCAGTGTCATGTTGGGTGTCTCAGATCAATAATCCTTGCACTTGGGCAAAACTAATGACACTGAAATTGAAACATGATGTGTCAAACATCACTCCCCAACGCAGGTCACCCTGCTGAACAGGAATTTGTGCAGGCACAAGGTCTTGTTCACTGGCTGATGTTGGGCAGTGTGTGGCTCTACGTGTCTGATTTTCAGTGTGAGGGATTGATTCCAAGGGGCTGATGGAGGCAGATCAAGTCAGAAGAATTTCCAGCAGCCTGGGTGAGGCAGGACTCTGGTCTGTGAGGTTTTTTGCGTATTGGGAGTTATTCAGTGTTAAAGTTCTTTTTTCCCTGCGAGTGAGAGGACAATATCTAACATATGGGAATCATTGAGGAAATGTAAATTTAGCTTAAAATATTAAATATTGAAGAGAAAGGGCAGAAAACAAAGAACGAGTCATCATAAATAGATGGGCAGTACTGTGAGAAAGAGTGAAAAATGAGAGTGAATGCAGCCATTCTCCGAAGTTCTGAATTATTGAAAGGCTCATACACCACACAGACAGTTCACTGCAAGAAAGTGCCAAAGTGTGCTATATCCAGATTATATAAAACAAAGGGCCCATGCTTGAGGGTGTCAGTAATTACATGGAGAAATAGCTGAGCAGGAAGATGGGGGTGTTGGGTCCAGGAGTGGCCAGTGCTGATGGCCGGACACGAGCTGTGGCAGAGTCCAGGAGCTGGTGCCACAGCCAGGGACAAGAATCTCTCTAAGTCTTGTGGCAGATCTGTTTGTGTGATGGAAAGTCAATTGTTATAAAAGTATTAGGAGGAGAAGCCAGAATTACTTTCCCCCTGCCAAAAGAAGAAGAGGGGTAGAAGTGAGAGCATCTGCAGAGTGAAAGCATTTCCATTGCCTGTGGCTGGGAATGGAGGTTGCTGTTTGGGCTGCACAACCCAAACAAGGCTGTAACCCCAGCAGGTTTTGTCACTGATTCAGCAGATCAGTGGGAACTTCATGAGAAAACAGTTCAGGCATCCCAGGCTAAAATTCCCACTTTCCAGTGGGTTTTCTGTGAATCCACTCCTGCATCATGTACTGATCTTCCCTCAAGCAGTGGTGTGAGTTATGACTCTGTATGTGACCAAGCAATACAGGTGTTAAAAATACATATTTGCTACAAATGAATGATAAAAATTCAGAGACAAAAATTAATTTAAAGATGTGCAACAGAGTTTAGGTGGACATTTAATATCCTAATAATAGACTAAATAAACCACTAAGAAATGAATGACTAAACAACCACACAATTGCACACAGTTAATAATAATCATCAAGAATAACTTGAGTTGTGGTGTACCTTATCTACAGGCTTCTTAAACTCATCCTGTCCTACTCCAGAGGAGTTATTTCTCATCTATTCCTGCTGTAAGAAAAATTGACTCCCATCAAAGGAATGGATTTATAGCAGGTGGTGGCATCCAAGGTGTGTTTAGAGGGAAAGTCATAAGGCAGAAATAATTCAGACTGCAGGGAAGAATTACCAGAGTGAAATACTGAGAGGTGTATGAAGTAATCTCCTTGGGGAGCGATGGCAGCAGCATCTCCTGGAGCATTTGCAAGTGGCCTGGCAAAACATGAGAGGATGTGTTATTCTGGTGGGGAGAAGGAGGTTCTGCCTCCTGGCTGGGGTGAGCCTGGAACTCACAGGACTTATTTCTGTCAGGATTGGGCCTTTGGGGCTTTTTAATTTTTTTTTCTTTTGGCTGTAACTGTGTGCTCTGCTCTCTCCTCTTCCTATAAGCCCACATCTCACTGAGCCCTGTTCCTGTTTCCACAGCCTGGAGAAGCACATGCTGTCGCACAGTGAGGAGAGGGAGTACAAGTGTGACCAGTGCCCCAAAGCTTTTAACTGGAAGTCCAACTTGATACGTCACCAAATGTCACACGACAGCGGGAAGCACTACGAGTGTGAGAACTGTGCCAAGGTACAGTGAATTTGTAGGCTGCCTGGCACTTCTTGTGCTGCTGGATGCAGGGGAGCCTGGAAGTGGGGGTGCCCCAGGCTGGGATGCAGGAGGGCATAGGGCTTCTGCCATGCTTCAGATGGTTTCTCCAGGGTTTTCACTTCTGCGTTGAAAATATGTTATTTATCTTTCCCCTTTTGATTTGGAAATGGCTGTGGAGTCTGAAATGGGCATTGATGCAGGATGCTGAGCATTCTTGAGCTCAGGGCTTGGCTCCTTGAAAGGATTGGTGGGGTGTAAGAGTGTCAATGAGGGGCAAGAACCCCTAGGGAAACACAGGGCAGAGGATTCCCTAGGCTGTGTGCCAGCTGCTGAGACCAGAAACTTCAGGACACTACTGCAGTATAAATCAAAAATAAGCAATAGCAATGCACCCCAGCTGCACTGAGTACAACTCTCATCTCTAAAGCATCTCCATCACTTCCCAGCACTGGGCTTGCTGTGGGGATTATTTGTATAGTATGTGGTACTCTGCATTTGCTTTTTATCAGATTTCCAAAGCTTGACCCTTTTGCATGAAGACTAAATTGGTTTTAGGTAGATTTGCTGCAATAATGGGAATTTCATATTGAGCTGACACTTATAAGATGTAACCAAGCCCTGGTTTCTGGCTCTGAGTTGTGTACAGGATTACTTGTTGTCACACACTCAGATATCAGTATAAAGTATTTCTATTCCAGTAACTCTTAGAGGTTTCAAGCAGCCACATTTTCACTCATTTCCCAAGAAGTCCCTGACCTCAAATATGCAATTTCTAATGGCAAAGTCAAATGCATCTACTGCAAAGGGGTTAACAGACCCACACAACACTTGGGTGATCCTGGGAAACTGAGGCCCCTTCCTGCAGGCTCAGCTCCCATTGCTGGCCATTAGCAAGGGTTTTAATCTTAGAATACTCCCAAAAATAGCTCCAAGGTTTGAATTTTAAGAGACTCTTGTAATAACTGGCTTCTTCTGCAGTCAAGTTTCTTGGTTAATCAGTACTCATTTCCTAGCAGGTTTTCACGGACCCCAGCAACCTTCAGAGGCACATTCGTTCCCAGCATGTGGGGGCTCGTGCTCACGCTTGTCCAGAGTGTGGCAAAACCTTTGCCACTTCTTCAGGCCTCAAACAGCACAAACACATCCACAGCAGTGTCAAACCTTTTATATGTAAGTCTTCAACTCAACGTCTTTGATTAAGTGTTGTTTCTCTTGCCGTAAAGCAGCGCAGTCTGGAAGCAGGAGGTTGTGTTCTGCTCCCTTTGAATTTCCCACCCGTGTCACAGGGGCTGTGAGTTGCTGAATGAGTTCTGGGTAATTTGTGGTCCGATGCAAGGAGTTGTTTTCATGTGGTTTTCCTTTTCAGGCAGACACTGTGGGCTGTATAAATGTACCTGTTGTCCCGGGGATGTTTTTCCACGCACAGATGCAAAGTGAGGAGTGGGATTTAGCCAGAAGGAGCCATGCCAGGCTTGGTGGCTGCAGCCTGATTGCTCTGCACCGTGCTGAGCTGCCTGCTCTCCTCCTGCTTTAGGAGCAGATTTTGGGCTGCAGAGTCTCCACAGCAGATGCCATGACTTCTGCTGGATTTGGAAAACAAATCTCAGGGGCAGTGAGATTCATCTTGCCACCTTCCTCGAGGCTCCTCTGCGTGCCCCAAGTTTAAGGACTGAGTTGAGCTGTTAGATCTTCACTAACAGCTTCTCCAGCAATAAAACTTGCCTTGGATGTGAGCCTGGCTCTGTACTGGGCTTAAATGGGATCCTCAGCACCTCACAGGTTGCATTTGCTGCTAAGCCAGAGCCTGCTTGGGAAGGGTACAGGTTGCTTTCCCTCCCTTTCACCCGGGAAGCGGAGGCAGAAAATATTTTAAAATATTGTTGGTAGTGCTACTCTCCACCACATCCTTTTCAGGCACCTGCTGTGACTTGAAAGGTACCTTGACCATCTCCCCTACTTGTCTGCTAAATCTCTCAGTCTTTGCTGCTCTCAACAATAATTTACCAAAATACCTGCACCACACCTGTGAAAAGCATTGGCCACAAGCTAATATATTTCCTCAAGAGGAGAAGTATTGGCTTGAAGAACTCATTTGTGCAAAATCTGTAACCTGCCATTGGATTAGTAATACTTTTGGTTTGGACTCCTTCAAAGAGAAAATGTATAAATAGATCCAACATTAAATATCACTAAAGATTTTTAAAGCTGATTGTAGATTAAATGATTACACTTAATTAGAAAACTAACTTCTGGTTAGGTAGGGACTCCTCAGGTAGACCTACTGCAACATCCTACGTAGAAGTCTCTAAGTGGAACCTCTCACGAATGAAATAATCTGTCAAATGCTTTTTGTTGCTATTTTTCCTGAAAAAAACAAAACAACAACTGGCATTCTTCACATGTAGTGCGAGGGATGAAACCCCATGGAGCAGCCTACGGATTGCAGCCGTGTAATTGCAGAGCAAAAAGGTTTGGAGGCCACATGTGAGAGGGAGGTAGGGTCACCTAGAGCAGATATCTGCTTTCCACCACAAGGCCACACACCATGATTTACTCGTACCAGTCTGTTTATGGCAACTGTCTCTTGTTACAGTATGCCGCCCCAGCTTGAGTGAAAACTCACCAACACTAAGGTAATTACTCACTGCCTTTGCAGAATCTCCAGCCTCCCCAAATAGAAACCACATGCCATAATAGACTGAGCATATTCTGAATAGTACTTACAGTAATTTTTTTTAATAAGCAGAAAATATGCAAACTTAACTGCTGGCTAATTTGGGGTCCAGAGACAGTCACTGTACAGAGTCTGCATAGGCACAAGGTTAATTTTTTGCAATTTTTTGAGCTGGATTGGGGCTAAACCAATTGTGTTAAACTTGGGGTCTGTAGGGCAGCAAAAGCTGCAAGGAGGGAAGCTTCTCTTACAAGTTAGTTTCTTAAAAGTATGGCAGTGAGATTGAAAGGGTGTAATAAGGTGTAACAGCAGAAATCAAACCCAGCTTCTGTTGCTTTCGTACGTGGAAACAATTAAAGTGGATAACCACCCTCCATCTACTACAGCTAAGTCATGTGATGAAAAGGGGGTAGATCTTACAACACAAATTTATCTGAGGAGTCCTGGCTCTTGGGAATATCCGTGGAGGTGTCGCAGTCAGTTTAGACACAGAGTCTCCTCCAGAATCCCCACGGCATTGGGTGTGCCCGTCACTGATACACCCAGGCTTCAGGTGACAGTCCCCAAGAGGCAGAGTACTCCAGGGAGCAAGGGCTTCCACCTGGGCACAGAATTTCTTTGCCAGCCCTTAGAGCCCATGGATTAAATAGAATGCATGCTGAATGCAAGAGGCACCTTGAGCAAGCAGCACCTCATTAAATAGTCTTAAATAATGCTCAAAAAGGTAATTGTCAGTATAGCTCTTAATTGCTTGCTGAGATTATAATAATAAATATTTACATATTTTAAAGGTATTGCCATTATTGATTGAATTTAGTTTAAAAACTGAGATAAAATGCATTTAGTCAAATTATTAATTTGCATCTCCCTTAACAGCCTGCAAGGATATCTTAAAATTTTAAGTGCATATTTTTGCTTTTCTCCAGAGTAGAATATTTCTTGATTCTGTTGACTTTGGAATATATTAATGGAGAATAATAGTTTAATAATGTACCACTGTTCTTTAAGGGAGAACTTCCCAGATTTTAGGAAGACCTAATCTGTGCCAATACCCCTCTTTTCAGTCCTTTGCCACTCCAGCCAACCTGATCAAAGCCTTATCTTTAATAAAGCCATGTGAATAAGAAGCAGGACTTCAACATAACCTGGTAGAAGATCAAAAGTTCATAAAACATGATTTCTTTTTAATTCTACAATAGCCTACCCTTGGAAATGCATGCATTTGAGATATTTCTTTTTGTGGAAAAATACATATGGTCTATCCTGCTTTACACATGGGAGAGGAGTAAATTCATAGTATCCAAGATGGAGCCTGTGTGAACCTATGGATGCAACACTCAACAATCTAGTTACCATTTGGGTCAGTTTAATTTTGGTTTCTGTGATCAACATGATGGGAGCTGGGGGAAATTACTGTGTAAAGGCTCAACAGTAAAGGTAAGGGGCCTGATTCTGTACCTGGGAGTGTGGAACAGAGATCTTATGCCTGCAATTAGGTTAAAAATAGGAGAAAATTGCAGAAAAATCAGAGCTTCATAACAGCAAAAATGAATGATAAATAATTCTATATTAAATAAAAAATATGTCTATGTTAAATAGGCAAATAAATTATTTTTTAAGGGGACAAAAACTACTTAACAAGAGAAAATCAAGCATTTTCAAGAAACTAGAAAAATGTCTTCTCATCCTTCGTGTCTCTCTGACCTCTTTCCCTTCCATATTTTTCCCTCTCTATGTGTCACTTTATTTTTAATTTTCTCTCTCTTCTTTCTTGCCTTTCCTTGTGAATGAAGATTTCCAGCAGGAACAGTAACTGATACACAGAAACAAACCTCCTTCCTGAATTACCGCACGGCAAATTTCCTGTGTTTGGGCCCGATCCTGCACCGTGTGCCCCACGGACTGTCCTGGGGACGTCCGTGTGGGATGTGAACAGGGGGAAAACGGGTGCCTGGGGCAGGATCGGGCCCGGGAACAATAGGGGCATTGTTGGTGAGATATGGAGCAGGCTGCTGAAGAGGTAAACAGTTAGGAGATGACAGCAAGTGGTGGAGTTTCTCAAGGGCAGGGATTTGGAGGAGCAGGAAGGTTAGCGCGGGCCCCGGTGCGAGTGGAAGTTAGAGGACGTGATTGCAGTTCATGGGAACCAAGAGTGCAGGATGGGATACATTCAATTCAGTTTCCTCTGCAGGCTTAAAATAGAGCCATTGTAAATTATGTCAGAGCGTCTCAAATCATGAAAATGATTGTTAAAAAGGCCTCAGAATACACAATGTGTATTGTTGTGCGGCTTTGATGTGTGAAAGATGAGAGTTTATGATATAAGACAAATTAAATAAAAATAAAGTGGCCACATGCTTTTTCCTGGCTGGGAAAAAAAAATAAATAAAAAAAGGATTTATTGCAGAGGGATAACAGTGCTTGCTGATAGTGGTGTTGCCTTGTTTTCAAACAAGTATGGAATTGATACTGTTAGAAGCAAGGTACAGACAAATTTTGGCATAATGAAAAGCACAAGACACAGCATAGCTTTGGGATTTGCCCAATGCTCCTGCTCATCCAAAGGATGCCAAGAAGGGACGTAAAAAGCATTGCCCTCTTCCAAACCCCACGTCTGCTTACAGACTCTTAACTTGGTTGCTGCCCCAGTTTGCTCCCTAAGGTTTGTAGCAGCCAGAAAATCAGGAGCCTGCAAGATCCTGTTTGCCTCAGTGACGTGATTGACTCTGTAGTGTCTCACTCTGCACCACTGGGACCACTTCCAGCCTCCTGCCTCTGTGGAAGCTGAGCTCCAATGTGCAGAGTGTCACAGGCTAGATCAGGCCCTGACCCCAAGGTAGAGCTGCTCCCCTGCTTGTTCCCAGGCTTTCTCCCAACTGCTGCATTTGTGAGACTGAAATCATTCTCATCCCGGAGGTGTTTAAAAGGAAATTCATCAGGGTCTTACTGAGCATCAGACGTACAAATAAAGAGAGTTTCATTTTTAAGGGACATTGTTGTTGAAATATGGTCTATCTTGTCATCTGCAAGAGGCAAATAAGCAATATTAAGACTAGGAAAGTTAAGATGTGGAATTTAGAGTTACAGCATCCCAGGCACCTGTAAGCACTGTATGCATTGCATGAATAGAAATGCATTGGACATATGAGGGTACTGAGGTTTTCCAGGTTCCAGCCTGGGTTTCCATGAGATTAAATTTTTCATTGTATGTAGAAAAAAATGTTTGTTACATTTATACTTGGAAATAGGAAATACCTGGTTGTCTCCTCCTTCACCTCTCTCCTATTGTTACAGAGTGAAAGCTCTGTGAGGCAGCTTCATCTCTGTCTGGTCCTGCAAATATTTATTTTAATGATTCATTTCCACATGGGAATGGTGACATAAATGGATGCCATTTGAAGACACCTGTGCTCTCACACAGGAGCACCGTGGGTTCATGTGGGGTCACAGCATGGGGTCGTGGCTCGTGCGGGGGCTCTGGGGGCTAATGCAACATGGAATAATGGTACTGAATGTGCAGCACTGTGAAATGCAAAGAGCAAATGAGGAGAGTATGTCTTCTAGTGATTCCAGACCTTTTCTGCTTGGTTGGAGCAGGTTTTGGTGCTGTCTTCTGAGATTTGTCTGCTCAGATGCCTTGCTTTGGAGAGCACAGTTGCTTTTGTACTTTTGTGCACCTAGACCTCTCCCTATGGCTTCCTCATTGACATTTGGCGGGTAAAAAATGGTGTTATTTGCACAACTTTGAGGGTGGGGGCAATTACCACAAAGCCTGAGATGTGTTGTTGTTGTTGTTTACATACAGGTGAGGTCTGCCATAAATCCTATACTCAGTTTTCAAACCTTTGTCGTCATAAGCGCATGCATGCTGATTGCAGAACCCAAATCAAGTGCAAAGACTGTGGACAAATGTTCAGCACTACGTCTTCCTTAAATAAACACAGGAGATTTTGTGAGGGCAAGAACCATTTTGCAGCAGGAGGATTTTTTGGCCAAGGCATTTCTCTTCCTGGAACCCCAGCTATGGATAAAACGTCCATGGTTAATATGAATCATGCAAATCCGGGCCTTGCTGACTATTTTGGAGCCAATAGGCATCCTGCTGGTCTTACCTTTCCAACAGCTCCTGGATTTTCTTTTAGCTTCCCCGGTCTGTTTCCTTCAGGCTTGTACCACAGGCCACCTTTGCTACCTACTAGTTCTCCTGTTAAAGGACTTCCGAGCGCAGATCAGACAAACAAAAGCCAAAGTCCCCTCATGACAAATCCTCAGATACTGCCAGCCACCCAGGATATTTTGAAGGCACTAAATAAACAACCATCAGTAGGGGAGAATAAGCCAGTGGAGCTTCAACCAGAAGGGTCCTCTGAAGAGAGGCCGCATGAGAAACTCAGTGACCAGTCAGAGAGTAGTGACCTTGACCTTGACGATGTCAGTACCCCCAGTGGCAGTGACCTGGAAACCACCTCGGGCTCTGATCTGGAAAGTGACATTGAAAGTGAGAAAGAGAAATATAAAGAAAATGGTAAAATGTTCAAAGACAAAGTAAGCTCTCTGCAGAGCCTGGCGTCAATAAATAATAAGAAAGACCACAGCAATCATTCCATTTTCTCACCATCCTTAGAGGAGCAGACTGCGGTGTCAGGAGCGGTGAATGATTCTATAAAGGCTATTGCTTCTATTGCTGAAAAGTACTTTGGTTCAACAGGACTTGTGGGGCTGCAAGACAAAAAAGTCGGAGCCTTACCTTACCCTTCCATGTTTCCCCTCCCGTTTTTTCCAGCATTCTCTCAATCAATGTATCCATTTCCTGATAGAGACTTGAGACCGTTACCCTTGAAAGTGGAGCCCCAATCACCCAGTGAAATTAAGAAGATCCCAAAGGGAGGCTCTGAGTCTCCCTTTGACCTCACCATAAAACGTAAGGAGGAGAAGCCACTTACTCCCATCCCCTCAAAGCCAGCAGCCCCCTCTGCACCCAGCCAGGACCAGCCGCTGGATCTCAGCATGGGCAGCCGAAGCCGGGCCAGCGGCACGAAGCAAGCCGAGCCTCGGAAGAACCACGTCTTTGGAGAGAAGAAAGGAGGAGACCTCGAGCAGAGGAAAGCTTCCGAGTCCTCTTTGCAGCACGCCAGGCCCACCCCGTTCTTTATGGATCCCATATACAGGTAAAGGACTGCCTGCTGCCCTTCAGCATCCTTTGGTGCAGGCAGCCAGGTCTCCCAGAGCTGCCGCCCTGTCCCCCTCGCAGTGTCCCTGGAGGTGCCATTGCACTGCCAGGGCAGGGGGGCCCTGGCCACATACTGACCTGTACATCCCTCCTCACATCCCAGCTGCTCCAAGTGAGCCATGGGACTGGCAGTGCTGCAATTAGCAAGCCCTCGTTGCCATGAGTCATTAGTTTAACCTGCATAGCTTTTCATGCAGAGTTGAATATATTCTCTCACCCATAAACAAGTTTGCATCAGTATTGAATGTTTGTTTATTTGATGTGTATTTGATGTCACTTTGATTGAAATTAATTTTCTTCCAAAACTCTGCCTCTTCTGGCTTCCCCTGGAGATGACAGTACCCCTTGTGCTCCACTTTGCCAGCTCCTCTTGAATTCAAGAGGAGTTTCTCACAAGTACAACAAAGAAACACTTTGGCCCTAAGATGTGTTAGAAGTATGGAAACTGAGAATGATTTCTGCCCTTTTTTACCATTATTTGAGTACTGGGTTGATTCTTTCAGGCATTTCATTCATAGAATTGAAGGCACAGCATCCTTGTGTGTACAAAGCCTCACCAGAGGGCTCCTTAGTCATAGAATCATCACAGAAAGGCTTGGATTGGAAGGGGCCTTAAAGCTCATTTCATTCCAATCCCCTGCCATGGCCAGGGACACCTTCCACTCCACCAGGCTGTGCAGAACCCCGTCCATGGTCTACCTCGTGAAATCCATGGCAGCCTCATAGCTGGCTTTGAAAGGTGCACACTGTCAGTGAGCTGAGATTTTAAAAACCAGTGGTAAAATCCAGACCTCCTGGTGTTTCCCAGCAGAACTGAGGTGGATCTCACTGGGATGTGAATTTCACCTGCATCCTGTGTGTGTCAGCCCCCCTTTGCCCTTTCTGCTCTTATATCTGTAACGAATCAAAGTCATGCATCTAAATTAGTTTAGAGAAATATTAGCTGTAAAAATATTTGTTTGTAATATAAATGAATGATTTTACAGCCTCTTGTTAAAAAAAAAAAGGATACTGCCATGTAAATTATGTTAATTTATTACTTCATCTGAAAAAGAAATGCTCTGGGCAAAGTTTTTGGAGAGTGCTGGTGCATAAGACAACAAGTCTGCATTATGAAGAAACAGGATATGATGCTATTTACTGAGATGATTTTATTCATGCCAGATTGATACCAGTGTTAGACCATACGTTTTCTTTGCGTCATATTCACTTAAAATGCCTGAAGCAGCGGAAATAATGATCCGTGTTTTATGGCCCTGCATTACCAGCTAATTAAATTGCTTTGCAAACTCCCCTGCCCAGGGCAGAGGG
This sequence comes from Promerops cafer, assembly GCA_013398275.1. Classification (NCBI taxonomy): domain Eukaryota; kingdom Metazoa; phylum Chordata; class Aves; order Passeriformes; family Nectariniidae; genus Promerops; species Promerops cafer. The sequence goes on from VZSE01006255.1 coordinate 26,199, forward strand.
GTTGGAACAAGATGATCTTTAGGGTCCCTTCCAACCCAAACCGTTCTGTGAGCCTACATTTCTGTGATTTTAATGAAATCTGTACAAATTCTGACAGCACAGCATGAGGCCAGTTATTACTGAGCCTTCCTTTCCCATGAGTTGCCTCTGCATATGGACAGCACGATTCATCCATGAAACCATGCCCGTCAGTAACAGAAAAAGCAAAATCCTCAAATTTCCACACTGTTTCTGAATTATCCACACTGGGTTTTGCTGCCACGAGTGAATTGCAGGATTTGCTGCTGGCACCTCAGATTCAGTGTGTTCCTACAAGCCCACCTTTCTTGCCCTGCTTGACCTTGGCTGTGCACAGAGGAGGTTTGCAGGGTGGTGGCTGTGATGTCATGTGTGGACAGATGGCAAGGGACTCATTGCTCAAGGCTCTGTTGCCTTGAATTCCTCTCCTCTTAGTGCTGAGAGTGCTCAGTTGCCTTATTTCTTTATAAAAGTGCTTGGTAGTTAGTCATTGGTTCTTATTACAATGGTTCTCAACCTTTTGAAATGGGATGATTCCCGATATAAATGGTATAATCTACTTTAAAGGTGATTCCCAGCCCCACCCTGACAGTAGTGAGCTGTGTGTGGGAATCAAGACTTGAGCCTCCTCCCTTTTTCTGTTACCTCCTAGAAATAAGTTGCTTGATGTGTAATTGCCTGTTTTAAACCTGAGTAGCTGTATGATTATTAATATCTGAGACTGATTCATCACAAGCAAATCTAATTTTAACATTTACAGAGTAGAAAAAAGAAAGCTAACTGACCCACTGGAAGCTTTAAAAGAGAAATACTTGAGACCTTCCCCGGGATTCTTGTTTCATCCACAAGTAAGTATTTTGGGAATTTTGATGTTGTAAACAAGCCTGCTGATGCTTCAAAGCAGGTGCAGAGAAATGAATGCAGTCTTAGTCATTTTTGGATTTCCTAAAACACACAGTTTTTGCTGGACCATTGTGGTGGAAAAGCATAAGCATTGTTCTGGGCTTCTTGATGTTTTGCAGATGAAACAACATGTTTTGATTATAGAGGAAGCCAGATTCGAACTGAATGTGTCTTTTAGAACCATTTTCCTCCAAAATCATAACGTAGCTACCAACATTTGCAGCCACTCATGTCTTCAGCACTCTCCTGTGCTCTGAGCAAGGAGAGTCAGTACTGACTACGAGGAGTCAATGCAGATTCACAGTGAGGCCAGAAAAGCTGAGCATCCCACTTTAAAAGGGATTTTATTTTGTTTAAGGACTCTCATAAGAGAGAGGAAAGTTTCCACCTGATGTTTCTAAGCCTCACAGTGCAAATGCTCCACGGTTTCTTTGGTAGCTGCTGTGGGCTGCAATGTGTGCAGTGTGTGTAGGATCCCTGCTCCTCCATTCCTGAAGAGAGACTTTATGAGGGCTGCTTGCTTGTTCAAAGACCACAATCCTGGATGAAAAACATTTAGGAGGGTGTCCCAAAACAGGTTAACAACTGTGATGTGTATGTGGTACAGGAAGAGAGTCTGTGTGCAAGCTATACATTGCTTTTCTTCACCAGCACCTCACCCTCATTTTGTCTTCCTCCTCCTTGCTGAAGGAGATTTTGCTAAAAATCTTGGTTAAATCTTACACCTGAAATAAAATGCTCTGTGGTAGTTAAAGATTTTAACTCCTTGCTGACTGTGGGCTGTTTCATCTTTGTAATGACACCCTCTACACATCCTTTATTTTAAGCACACACCATGAGCTGCTGTCTCTGGTTCAGGTTCCTCTGAATTCCCAGGCAAAATAGCCCAATTAGCTGCTACCACTTGTTTGGTTTTTTTTCTCCCCCCCAATGAAGTTTTAAGTAATTATGTCCTAACTTGCATGGAATATGTTCTGAAACATGGCACTTCTGCAGAACTGGGAAGAGCAGCTGATAGCATGTGTGGTTGCAGATGCACAAAACCACCCCTTTCCAATTTCAATGTCTGAACAAAGTGTTGGATTGTGTATTAAAGTATTTAGTAGTATTTACGTGCTGTAAGTATTTATGGCATTATGTAAGTATTTATAAGCATTAAATAAGAATTTAAGATGTATTAAAGTCACTGAGAATTTATGTGCAAGGTTTAATAGCAGCTTAACACCTCCTGCTGAGTTACCTTAAATAAGGTAAATCTGCCCAATTGGCAAAACAAGTGAAAATTCCCCTTTAGTTCCAGATAGTGCTAATGCACATATCCACAAAGGACCTCAATCTGATTTTTGTCCCTGCTGTAAAACAGGCTGGTTCCTCCCCATCAAGTCAATTATTCTATTAGAGCAGCTAAGGAGCTGTTAATTATGAGTAAACTATTTAAATGAGGGCATTTTAGACGCTGCATTGATGGGAAAAGCAGGATTCTTTTGCTTAGTGCTCTCCAGCAGTTCAGAAGCTGTAACACAGAGTGGTTCAGTGCTGTTGAATTTGGGGGTTCTGAAGGTGCTGCTGCAGGTTGGACTGATGCCAGTGGTAGGTGGGCTGGTCAGTGGGTGGGAAAAGGGCTGCTGGGGTAAAATTCACTGTTTGGAGTTTGGCTGTGGTGGGCAGGAAAGGAGTTGGATATTCTTTTATGCAGCGATGTGTGACTGAGTTACCTGGGGCACTGGGGCGAGGATGTGCGGGTGAAATGGAGACACTGGGCATTTCCCTGTCATGGGAATGGGAATGGGAATGGGAATGATGTCAGCTTCCACCCTTCCTGTTCTGCCCCAGGCAGCTCTTGAATCTCTTGGGGGGTGCCCGAGGAAGGTCCCAGTGCTGTCACCCAGCCTGTCAGTGTCAGGAGGAGGTGCCAGGTGCCACCTCCCCATGGCAGGGCCAGCCCAGGCGGGGCAGAGCCAGCCCCCAGGGGCAGGAGGGAGAGCTGGCTCTCGGAACACCCCCCCTCCACATTACTCACTGTGCAACAGAATAAAAAAGTCCATGGCAAAGCCTGGCTTTGGTTTTATCACGTACCTGAGTGATAACGTCTTTAACTTGGTGTGAGCAGGGTCGATACAGAGGTCAGCAGTGTAGCGGGCACTAAGGAACATTGTAAAAGAAAACCAAACCACCAGCACGTCCTGTCAGAAAAGTAAATTTCAAAATGCTTTCTTGCTAACTTTAATACAACAGAAAGGAGCCTCATGTTTGCAAAGGCAGAATCTGGCTTGGTATTTATAGAGGGTTGGGGAACAGCTTCCAGAAAAGCTGTTTTTCCTTTATAGTCCTGTTCACCCCTGTAAAAGTACAGGTGGGGAGTGCTCTGCAAGTTTTCATTTTCTGCTGGCAGGATTTAAAGTATTTACAAACTTGTTGTTCATGTCCTAAAAGCTTGCGGTTTTGTTGTTGAATTTATTCCTGAAAATTGCCATCTCAGGGACCAAGAATTTATTATTTCTTAATTGGATAATATGGCAGCAAACAGATGGATCTTTCAAATAGGTTTCTGAAATAGAACTTACAGACATAAACTCTGAAGTCTGTATCCTGTCCATGGCTGGGCAAAATTCCTCCCCGTGCCCAAAAGCTATGAAAATTAGATAATTTAATGGCATTTCACAATAATTTGCCATTACAAAGATGGTATTTTTTAGGGAGAGATCACCCCTCTCCAATAAATCGTTCAGAAAAACATTTTAATTAGTATCTTTAAATAAAATCTTAATAAGTAGATTGATTGCAATAAGGATTCCAATGCAGGAATAATGTGTTGTTTTTGTTTCAATTTTGCTCCCAGTTCCAATTGCCTGATCAAAGAATTTGGGTAAGTTCTTTGCTTATATTTTTGATTTAATTACTGTGAAATAAATTGCATAAGAAAAATATAATATGAAAGATAACTTACCTCTCAATTATGGAGCATGCCACTCTTTCCTACAGGGTCTTGCAGCTGAGCAGATAAATATGCTCTTATGTCAAATTGGCTTTATGTACCTGATCCTGCTGGTTTTGTTTGGTGAAGGCAATGGGAGCTTTACCTGAGTGAGGGTTGCAGAATGCAGTTTTTGTTTATATGTGACTGAAATTGTTCCAAGCCGTTTTCCTTCAGAGATTGCAGTGAAATTTTCAGGCTGAAATCTTGTTAGATTGCAGTAGTTAATAAATATTTAATCTGCATTAAAATTCAGAGGATTTCATGTTTCTCTCTCACTTGTCTTCGGTGGGAGTTAGTCACTTTAATAGTCACTTTAATAGCTTTGATATTTTGAGCCTAATTGCTCATTGCAGTGTTTAAAGCAGAAATAAAACACCCATTTATTTGCTGTGTTTAGGTCAAATTTGTCCTCTGTGTATACTTACACCATCCTCCTTACACGAACAGGAATTGTGCTTTCAGTGCACTATGGGATAAATTTGGGCTTTCTCTTCTATTTTTATGAAACCTTGTTTTTAATACATCTAAATTGTTCATGAGAAGGAAAAAGAAAAAAAAAAGGGAACCACAGCAACTGCTTTTGCAGATGCAACTCCAGAAACGCCGTGTTCTGATCTCGCACTGCTGGCTCCTCAGCTGCAGCGCCAAACCCGTGAATACTCGTCCCAGATTTTCCCAACCTTTGGGCTTTGGAGGGGAGAGCTGGAGCCAGGAGGCAGGGCTGGGGTCCTGACTCACTCCTGCTCATCTCTCTCACTGCGACCTGGACTCGTTTCACCAGGCAGAGCCAGAGTTCTGCCGAGCGAGCGCTGGGATCTTCCCGTGCTGCTCTGCACGTGTGTCCCTGCACGGCGCTGCCGCAGGAGCCCCTGGAGGTGCTGCCCTGCAGGTGGGCTCTGAGCCCTGCCCTCTGCTCCGTGCCCCCTTGGCACACTTCTAGAGCAGTGCTGGACCTTGGCTTCGTATGCACTCGTAGAGTTTAATCCCGATTCCTTCTGGGAAGAGCTGTCTTATGCAGCTGCAAAGATGCTCTGGGAGCCTGAGCTGGAGGGAGCTGAGCAGGCACTGAAGGACTCCTGGGAGCACCCAGAGGTGCTGCAGGAGCTCAGCAAGCAGGAGCTGGGGTTTGGTGCCAGACTTGAAGAGCACAGGAGGTGGTTCCCAGATATTTTCTTTGGGAAATTCGTTGTAGGACATGAAGGGGCCATAGTAGGATTTGTGATTTGGCCCAAATCACCCTTAATCCTCTGCTCTCAGAAAAGTGGCTCTGCTTCAGCAGGTTTGGGAAGTGGAAAAACCCAGTGCAGTCTGTTTCTTCTGTCTGATTTCCTTGACTTTGGCTTAGTCCTCAAATTTCCATCATCCTGCTCCTTTTGTGAGTGTTCGTCTCCTGGCCATGCTCACACTTTGAGCAGCTCCAGCAGAAATAGGTGTTTAAAACATGAAGTGACTGAGCAGGATGCTGATTCATGGATGAATCTCCATCTTGAGAGGTTTGGTTATGTCACACAAGCCTTTCCATCTCAATTCCCAGTTGCATGTGCCACATATTTCAGGATTATATGAGATCGTTTTTTCATTGTTTGGCAGGAGCCCTGTGGTGCAAATCAATGGACAACACCCTCTTTTGAATGGATCAGGATTAATTTGATCTATTTATACCATTTTGGTCCTATCACGAGAAGGTTGCTCTGAGGAGGTTCTGTAATTTTAGGCAGATAATATTTGCTTTATGAAGAACCATTGTAAATAATTAAAACAATTTTACAAATAAATTGGAAGGAATTTGGTGAGTGCCTTAACAAAGCTTTTGTTTTACTGGACTTATTTTTAGGGCATGATCCATTCTGTTAACTGGGCTTAATCCCCACCAGCTGCATTCATACAAATCCAGTTATTCTGGAACCATACTGCAGATCAGCAGGAGTTTCTCGCTACTGCTTCATAAAGTTCAGCCACGTGTGATAGGTCTCTTGAACATGAATTTAACTCAGCCAAGTTCCAGGGCTGGCTGTCCAAATATGCGCAGTTTCAAGACAACACGATTCACAAATTGGAGATTTTAGAGGCAACATTGCAACTTCAGCTGGGGGAGGGAGAAATCCTGAGCTTTAGCAGTTGGATTTTGAAGAGTTCCCCAAATAACCGTAGTAAAAATAGAAAGCAAACAGTTGAACAGTTTTTTTTTTTTCCCATGAGGTCCGGCCATAAAGTCAGTTGTTTTTGTGATAGTAGCAATGAAGGAGTCATGTTTGTCAAACATGAGGTCATGTAATTCATGACATTGTCTGCGAGATTATTTCATATCATCAGGTTATTCTTAAAAAGCAGCAACAGCAAACCTTCGCTTTATTTATGCCACTTTGTCTTGGGCTGGTTAATAAATTTTAAGACAAATGCTCAAGGCCCCTGCTGATGATATCTTGCCCGCTGAAATGTTTATAAATACTTGTTTTAGCCGATTATGGTAATGTCTGCATTTTTGAGTTGGAGCTGGGGAATTGTGACTGCACATTAGTTTGCGTCAGTCGGAGGTTAATAGCCTCTCAGGGAGGTGGGGGAAAGCTGCTTCCTTTTCCAGACATCTGGACACAGATAGAATCAACAACTCTAATATATGTAAATCAAAAGTTACTGTTCTATATAAAACACTGTCATTCACTGATCGCAGATTAGGAGCGCACGTGACTCGTCCGTAAGGCAATAGCTGTATGTAAAATATGTAATGGGATCTTCTCCCTCTCCTGCCTCCTCAGAGAGCTTTCTCCATGGCCATGGCAATTCCACTAATCCAATCCTTGGGGTCAAGCAGTGCTTCCCCCTCTGTGCCCCGTTCAGGGATCTCCACAGCCCTTGGGTGTTGGGTTGGGCTGCGGAACCCCCTGAAAGCACAGCTGGTGGCTTCAGCCACACACCTGCCTCCCTGATGGTGCCAGGGACCATCCCTGGAGAGGAGAGGTGACCATGAGCACCCACCCAACCCCCCAGGACAGACGCTGTGACCAACACCTCTCTCCAGAGGTTTGGTGATTGAGTAGCATCTCCATGGCCAACACAGCTCCTGTGGAGGCAGGTCTTGCTTTGCCATCAGTACTGACAGTGTTTGGAAGGAAGAGGAGCTGCTTTGGTTGTGTTTCAGCTGGAAGAGGGAGTTTCACTGTGGAAGAAGGAAAGTCATCTCCTGGGTTAACATTTAGTCATGAAAAAAAAGAGAGAGGGAAAGAGTAAGAACAAAATAGTGATTTTTACAATTACTGAAGATTACCAGTGGGTCCACCTTGGGGTGTCACTGGGCCCTGAACTGTGGCATATGTCTGTAATGCCATAGGAAGAAGGGTGAGCAGGCAGAGAGTTTGTGCCTGTTCACTGTGAGTATCCAAATCCAGAACTGGCTATGAAGATTTTGCAGAAGATTCAGAGAAAGCTGCATCACCAGGTTTAAAACAGCAATAAAAGTCAATGACAGTAAATACCCACTAATACCAAGGGGAAAGTGTGACTTTTAACTCCTGTCATTCAGGAAAAAGATCTTGAAGTTGGTAGTCTTATGAAAATATCACCTGCTTAGTGCTTAGCAGAAAGGAATTGAAAACATCATTATGTTATACTGCCTTCAGGTCTTGAATACAGCTGAAGTTCTTCTTGAACAGGCCATAGTAGAATTAGAAAAGACACAGAAAAGTGCAACAATGGTGATCACAGGTAGGAAACAGCTTCCATTCAAAAAGACACTAAGGAGATTTTGATTTTTTCAGCTGGGAAAAAAATGCCTGAGGGAGCTGTGCCCCAGCACCGTGAGCCCATGAATGAACAAAACCTGAATGAGAAATGGCTATTCATTAGTGATAACAATACCAAAAAAACCCCCACAAAAAATATCAGGCAAAAGGCTTAGAAGGAACAAAAGCCAGTATCTTTTCATATGTACCTAATTAAATTGGTGAACTCTCCTTGACAGAAATATAAATGGGTTTGAAAAGGTTTAGCCAAGTGAGTGGGAGCAGCAGCCGATGGCCGTTCAGTGTTGTAATGAAGATGCAGCCTCCAATTAATGCTCTCACACCTCCCTGTGCTGGTGTGTGGCACTGGGGAGATCTGTCCCTTGCCCTCCCTCCTGTGTGTCCCCTGGAGCCACTGCTTGGCACCAAGTACCAGCTTCTAGAAGCTCACATCGCAGGTTTAGAATTCCTGCTTGGTTCTGGTGTCTGAATTAGTCCTCAAAGCAAGACCCCTGGATTTCTTACTGCTCAGCTGGTATTTTGCACGTAGACTGGTGAGCAGGGGCTGTCTGCCTGCACTGAAGGTGATGGACAGCATGTTGGGGATCAGGGCTGCAGGATTTCATGAGCTGTAAAATGCCCCCACAGCCCAGGAACCCAACTCACGATAGGGATTTGCATCTTGAAGGCTCTGGGCACCAACACACTCCAGGACTTCTTAAGAAAACGCTCCAATTTCTGTTCTTGGGAGCCCTAACTCCAGCAGATAGTACCAGCTATAATCATCCTGATAGCAGTGGAGTGACAGTGCCTTGGATCAGAAAAGCCGTGGGGCCAAACACTTCCCATTGGTGCCGGTGCAGTTCTTGAAAAACATAAATCAGACCAGGTCACCATATAAGTCAGGCTTAAAAAAACAAAAACAGCAAAACAGCAAGCACAATAGTCATTCCTATGGTGAGAAACATATTTTTAGAAAGCGAGTAATACTTTAAAATAATTGGAAGTGCTCGTGTTTCCTCTGGATGAGGGATTTAAGATTAGGTGCTGATTTCATACCTATTTTGGGACTGATGTAATCCTGGAGGCAGTGTTGGAGGTAGAGCTGCTCTGCTTTGCTGTGCATGAAACAAGAGCCCCTCTCAGTTTCTACTCTGCAAAATCCTGGAAATAAGAACTAAAACAAAAATCAGCATGACTAAGCCATTTTGAATGTGAAGGGGAGAATAGTTGCTTTAATATATTACTGACAGGCACCATGTGCATGAGCAATTGTGATCCAAAAATGATTTAAACCCACTAGATAATGAAATGGACTTGAATATTAAATATACATAAATAAAACATTTATTATGCTTCTCAGTACCCTTATTATTCTTCACCATAAATATGTGATATCATAACCCATGCACTGTCTTGTCATTGCTAATCAGCCCGAAGGCCAAAGGGCATTTTTCATTCAAAGCATTTATTTTCAGCAGTTGTGAAATAGATGAGCGGATTTTTGTGGGGAACAATTAGAAGGAATTAAAGGCAGTGAAATGACTATTTTAAAAGCTTTAAGAATCAATTCCAACTAAAGGAGAAGATGAAGTCGTATAAAAAGAAATATATGGTGATGTTGAGGTGTATGGGTTGATAATGACATCTCGGTGCCGAGATAGAATTACCTTCTCTCCCAGCAGCATCATCATTACATATCTCATGCCTGTGATCAGTACATGTCAAAATCCTTCATATTGACAAATGTGCTGTCCACTTGCATCTGTGGAGAATGTTTTAGCAGCTGAGTGATTATGAATCAAACCCCAGAGCTTACAGCCCTTACTGCCTCGCAATGCTTTTGCATTTGTTGCCTGACAAGTAAATGTATCTTGACTTCCCTCTGAGATTTTTTATTTTTTTCCACTGTGTTTGATGAAAGACATTTGGCAAATTGGCAGTGGTACCCTGTACGTTGCAATTTGTACTCAGCATTAGGAATCTGAGCATGAAATGAGAGGGCAGGCTACGGGCTAAAGGGAAAAAAACAACCCAGCCCAAAGGCAGAGCTAACCAGCATGGAAATAGTCATGCCAGGAGACAACTGTGTAATTCTGCCAATGAAAATAAAATTAAATAAACCTGCAAAAATGCCCAGTTCTTCCAATTAAAATTTCAGTTTTCCAACAATCAGAGGAGCCTTTTATGGATTTTGAAGAACAGTCTGTGGAGGTGTTCCAGCTGAGAAGGGTTCAACATCTTGTCTTCCATATAATTTTCTTCTTCATTTCAAGATCTTGCACAGGGCTCATGCTGTGGGTTTTGTGCTCTGTAGGTGAGAGCTTGGCTTCCCTTTTTTTTTCATTTGTTTGTGGTGTTATGGAGAGGTGGATGGTTATTCTCACCTGTCAGTAGGCTCAGCAGCATTCTTGAACTCTTCAAGTGGCAATGTTTGAGGTTTTGGAGGAGCTTTTCATGGTCTGTTCCAGACACCTTAAAGGAAACTGTTCTCCACAAATTATTTAATCCCCACTCCCTGCAAATTACAGACAGCTAATCAAGAGTGGAGCCATCCCAGAGCACATAGGAGTTACAAGCAAGTAAAGGCAGAGCAAGAATATTAAGAAGTGGAAAAATAGCATTGACATCTAACAGGCAATGTGCATACAGAGCACCAAACCCACCAAAGCTTCATTTCTTCTGTGTTTATCTAGTGGTCTTTGGCTATGATGGGCTAGAACAGTGGCGTGGATAGTTGGATGTGTCCAGGACATTGATGGAGCCTCTTTGGATCTGGATTGTTGCAGCCCTTGGTTGAGCTAGAGTGTTCATAAGGTTTCCTCTGTAATATGTGTCCTCTGCAAGTCCTTAAAAAAAATAAAATCAGAAATTCAGTTATTTTTTCTGTTCATTTGGAAATAAATATTCGATGATTTCTCTAGGTGGGATGCACAGACTTGTAGGCACACAGCCACGGAGCATGACTGCAAAACCTGGAATTTTATAGGAGCTGGGGCTTAAAAACAAAAAGAAATGAACACTGGTTGATTTTTACCCTCATGACCCATAATTTTTGAGACTGCAGCTCTACAGTAACTTTTTTTCCCCTTCTCTTCTTTCACGTGTCAGTTGATGTTCTCTGCACTTCGTGTTCCCGGTGGGAGCAGAAAGCCGAGGGGATTATTTACCGTGGTGGGCTCTGTGCTCTCTCCTGCTGCAGGTGTCAGCTATAGAAAACATGGCCGAGAAGCTGGAGAGCTTCAGCGCCCTGAAGCCGGAGGCCAGCGAGCTGATCCAGTCGGTGCCATCCATGTTCAACTTCCGCGCGCCGCCCAGCGCCCTCCCCGAGACGCTGCTGCGCAAGGGCAAGGAGCGCTACACCTGCAGGTAGCCCCGGGGCCACCCCGCGCTGCCCTCCCCGAGCCCCCTGCTCTGACATCCAACAGCGAGTCTCTCGGGCCTCTCCGTGCCCAGCATGGAGAGCGTTTCCCTTTGGGCTCCTGGCCTGGATCAGGACTGGTGTGGCCAGCAGGAGCAGGGAGGTCATTCTTCCCCTGTGCTCGGCACTGGTGAGGCCGCACCTCGAGTGCTGTGTCCAGCTCTGGGCCCTCAGTTTGGGAAGGACGTTGACATGCTGGAGTGGGTCCTGAGGGGGCAACGGGGCTGGTGAGGGGCTTGGAGCACAAGCCCTGTGAGGAACGGCTGAGGGAGCTGGGGGTGTTCAGCCTGGAGAAAAGGAGACTCAGAGGTGACCCCATCACTCTCTGCAGCTCCCTGAAAGGTGGTTGTGCTCAGGGGGGTTGGTCTCTGTCTCCAGGCAGCACTGACAGAACCAGAGGACCCAGCCTTGAGCTGCACCAAGGCAAATACAGGCTAGATGTTAGAAAAAAGTTTTTTAACAGAAAGTACTGGAATGGTCTGCCCAGAGAGGTGGTGGAGTCACCATCCCAGGGTGTGTTTAAGAACAGACTGGATGTGGCACTGAGTGCCATGGTTTAGTTGAGGTGTTAGGCTGGGTTGGACTCGATGATCTTGAAGGTCTCTTCCAACCCAGTGATTCTGTGATTCTGTTTATTAAATTGTTGGTGTTAGAAAACAAAGAGCTCTCCCTTGATGCCTTGGAGTGGCTACCTAGAACAGAGGCTGGACCAGAGGAAGAGAATAAAAGCGGGTATTTATTAAAGGCCTTCAGTAGATACACCTTGGGCAGTCAGGAGCCTCCCAGAGGCTACACCCAAGATGGATGATGGTCACGAGTTTTTCAGACAATTATAAGTTTGGCCCATTTACATATCAGGGGTTAATCCTCCAATTACAGCTTCAGGTAATGAAGTCATTTACTCCAACTTTGCCCCTCCCAATTCATTGTTGTTTACATCTCTCGGGGCCTAAGACAGTGAGGTGTCCTTGAGTTTCAGGCCAGAGGGGAATTGTTTTGTCTGACGAAAATGTGAAGACAGTAGCTAACACTCTATATGGAGTTTTAGAGTTATACACTAAAGCAGTACAGGATTTAAAAAATATAAAAGCTAAATCCTAAGGCATCACCCTGTATCACAGCAGTTTGATAAATGAGGTGGAAACTGTTATATAAACAATTCTTTTTTTGCCAAATTTTCTCATCACTTTCATATATAAAAGTGTGCTTTCATTATTGATTTTTTTGATCATAAACTACAGACGTGTTTTCTCTCTGGCTTCTGGTTTTAATATGCAAAGGGATCAGTGATAAAATACATGACTTATTAGGACTTGTGTGTATGGACTTAAAAAAAACCCCACAATGAAGATAGTCATTGAATGTGCACCCAAAATGAATGGGAGCTTTGTCAAGGAGAGTGGAATTAGCTTTGAGGGTATTTTGAAGGCTTATACATCACGTTGTGAAAAAATAAATGGGATGTTAAAAGTGGAGGGATGCAATCTTCAAAGTCATTGCATGGAGCAGCCACCACCCTCATTCACTTAAGAGAGTGCTGTGTGTGCTCTGCCCCCATGCAAAAATGGCCTCGATGTCCTCAACAGAATGGGCCAGTTACAAATTTGAATGAAGGGGGACAACTCACGATAATTTTATTTTTTTTGCCATTATTCTTCCTGTGACACATTATCGAGTTTGGAGAATGGTTTTTAAATTGCACTGCTTAGGTCTCTATATCATCTCCAGAATGTGCAGGCGTTTGACACTGGCATATCGGTTTATCTGATCTTTTTGAAAACGTGTCACCTTCTTTCAAGGCATGTTGTTATAGAAACATACCTTGATGGATTAGGTCTTTGAGTCTTGTCTGCTCTGATCCTATTCAATGCACAGAACGGTGTCACGTTTGCTGACACGTAGAATTGGTTGAAAGGTTTGAAATTTGCTTACACAGAGGCAGAAATCCAAGGCTTTAATAACAGATTCTCTTGATTCCAAATCTGAATGAGGCTGATAATCACCCAGTGGGCTTAGAACCTTGGGGTGATCTTTAAAACAGGTTTTTTATATAACCCTTGCTTCTGCACAAGCAAAGCTGGTTGGTGCCAGCAGTTCCAGTCCCACTCTTGTGTGTGTGTGTCTGTCAATGCCTTACATTTGCTGGATGTTTTTATTGAGATGTTGTTGCACCAAAGCAATGCCAATAGGACCATACCATGATGATTCCATTTGGGCTGTGCATCCAGTGCAGCTCAAGCTGGGACGAAGCCACTGAAGGCTGTGTTGTCTTATCAAACATTTTCTTATCACAGATACTGTGGCAAGATTTTCCCGAGATCTGCAAACCTGACCCGTCACCTGAGGACGCACACTGGAGAGCAGCCCTACAGGTACCACGCCCCTCACCCCTGTCTGTGCTGTGGCCAAGCTTTAGGGTCCCTCCCAATGCAGACATTTTCTGTGAATAAAGCCAGGGAATTCAGCATCCTTGCTGGACCAGCTCCAGCCCTTCCTCCTTAGCTTTGGGGCCATCAGTGCATTTTGGTCTCAGAGTTTTGTGCACTTGGTGCTGAACCTCGGTGCTGAAGCTGCAGAAAGGGGGAGAGAGTTTTGGTCTTAGTAAAGTTCTTTTGGCTGGGGCAGCTTCCCAACACAATCCCCAAGTCCTGCCTTTGCTGGCAGGGTGGCTGGCACTGCTGAACCAGTGTGATTAACGTGATGTTCAGTAGGGCTCATGGATGTATTTTCCCTTGCAAAAATGTTTTTTTTATTGGAGTTCTGTGGTGTTATTTGCAGCCTGAATTTGGGTGATTTGTCAGTCATCTGATTTCTGAAAGGTCCCGATTGCAAAGGCATTACTGTATTTATTTGTTTCCTGCCTAATCTGGGTTCTTTCTGAGGTCTGCTTAACCAAAACCCATGTGGGTGTACTCTCCTGTTGATAAGAATATGTGTGTGATACTGAATCCAGGACGGTCACATGCAGAAATGGGTATAAAGCTTCACCTTATTGAAAATGAAAGGCTAATTTAAACTGGAAAGAGGCCAGTTCATGTTCCAGTAAAACAAATGCACAGATTTCTGCATTTTATGAGCTGTAAAGAGCAGAGTAAGCTCATTGTTTGTGAGGAAACAAGATGTTTTTTGCATCTAGTCTCTTTGGGAAATGAGATTCACATTTAATTTTATTGAAGGAAGGTCTTGATGCATGTGATACCCATCCACTGTATAAAAGCCACAAGCAATTAGTAGCATAATGGGCGATTTCAGCACTAAAAAAAAAATTGACATCATTGACAAGTGTAAGAGAGGCACGGGAGAAGTAAAAGATTGAAAAACTAAAGTGGTGAAGACTCTTGGCTAGTTGCCATCCAGAGAATTTGGAATAGTTATAGTATGACTTAGTAATGGCTTAAAGAGCAATACAGTAAAGGCTTTAGGGACTCCAAATCACTACAGAGTATGAAAATTGATGCCTCTGGTACCAGAGTGATAGACTAAACTACTCACATTGGCACAGTATTAAAGGTTGGGATTGTTTATTGCTGGTTTTTGCAAGATAACCGAATTTCCTCTGGGATTAGCAATCAAGCAAGCTAATTCCTCAAGAAAAGATTTAATCACACAGTATAATTTAGAATAGGAAAAGAAATAGCCCTTTTTACCTTATTTGAGCATTAGAAGAGATCTGTTTCATGTTTTTTCCAAAAGTGTTTAATTGTATTGTATTGGCAGCACATGAAACAATAGTTATTGCTCTACTGTTTTCAAACTTCCCAACTTTGCGTGCAACAGTTTTAAAAACACGGGACTCAATTACCATAGCTAATTTGATGCCATTAGCTCAGAAATATTATGCTCATTCCTAGAGGCAGTATTTAAAATATAAAGTCTAATGTAAATTAAAGCTGAAAACCCCACGATAGAAGTTACGTCTCCATTCCAAGAGCACAGCTCTCCAGTTAGCCAAAATTTGCCTTTATGTCAGGAAGGATTGAGCCTCAGTAGGGAACAAGGAACTGTGGTTGGGTGCTGAGACTGAGCCCAGATAGCTCTTCATGTATCTTAGGACAAATCTTACGTTTCCAGCTACTAACAAACTCTTTCCTACCCACTTGTTTTGTTGTTTTTTTAGATGCAAATACTGTGACAGATCCTTTAGCATATCCTCTAACCTGCAGAGACATGTGCGCAACATCCACAATAAAGAGAAGCCATTCAAGTGTCACTTGTGTGACAGGTGTTTTGGTCAACAAACCAATCTTGACAGACATCTAAAAAAGCACGAGAATGGGAACATGTCTGGTATGTTCTGTCTTTTCCCTCCTGTCTCCTCCCTCCCCAGCCTGCCCCAGGTCCCATGTGCAGGCGCTGCCCATTCCCTGTCAGCGCTGCCGAGCGTCCACAGGCACACGCTGCTCCGACGGGTGGGGGGTTGCAAAATATGTAAGTGCCTAAGCTCTGCTGACATTTAAAGTGCTTTGAAAATCCCAGCATAAACTCTCCCCTTGTGTATAACTTAGGACCACTGGATGATGTCTTTTCTTTTGGTTTTAATTAAGCCAACCCATAGAGTTTTGAGAACAGACTGGGAAAATTGGTTTAATCCCATCTCCGCAGTCACTTGGCTCTCAATAGGAGTCCTAGATTTAGAGTCTCAGGGGGCACTCTAAAAGATTTTCCTGGCACCTTCTGAAATATTCCCACTGTCAGGAGCTGAAAAGCACTGGCTATTATGGAGCTAATGGTGCCTCTCAAGCCCCAAAGCAAATTGGTCACTGCACAGCAGCAGCACAGGCAGTGGCAGGAGGGGATGTCATTGGGCAGGTTTGGGTGTCTGCAGGGTTTAATGAGAACCCTCTCTGCAGTCCTTTCAGTCTGCATTTTGCCTCAATGGAGATAACCAGGGGCATGCAGTGAATGCAGAGCTGTCCCTTCCCCAGGGCTCAGAGAAAGGTGTCTGACACTGGTGTCTCAGTGCTAATGAACCAGGGTGATTATGTCAATGGCTGCTCCATATTTTGAACAAATCTGCATAACTGATAACTGAAAATTAAGTTCCATTTGGTCAGTTGAGCCATTGGTCTAAGAAGGACAGTTATCAATGGACAGTCTTGGAATCACAAGGAGCAGGAGGGAGATGTTGAAATAGAGACATGGCAAAAGTGATGATAAATCATGGAAATAGTACCCAGCATGCAACCAAGTCATTTTGGCTGGAAATCACCATTGCCCATGAATAATTACTAATTACTGGTTTTATGAGCAAAAGCTGATAGTTCACACTGACCAGCTTCTGCCTCTCACCCATTTTAACCAGAGTTTCAATTTCATTTTGATTTAAATGGTTAAATATAGAAAATGTAAAGGAGCAGCAACAGACGTTGTGTGTTTTGCTTTAAGGTACTGCAACATCTTCACCTCACTCAGAACTGGAAAGCACAGGGGCAATCCTAGATGACAAGGAAGACTCTTACTTCACAGAAATTAGGAATTTTATTGGAAACAGCAACCACAACAATCAATCCCCCCGAAACTCAGAGGAGAGGTGAGTTGTGTCTGATCTGCTTTCAGAAGGTGCCCACCTCTCCTTTTCCAGGTCTGAAGACCTGATTGTTCACTTTTCATGATGTCTGGAGCCAGAGGTATTTTAGAATCTGGTTGCTTCAGTGGCCACCTTGGTGTCTTAGGAAAAGAAATGTGTTGGTTCCCTCCCCAATGTGAATGAAGATGTTCTAAGTGGCAGATGCTGGTCAAGAGATTCCATCTGTGAACACATTTCTCCTTGTATCTGGAGCTCTCAGTTTCGGGCTCCCACCGTTGATTTAAGTCTGCTGAAAAATTCCTTCTCTTTACATTCACGGCAGAACAGGTGAATTCTACATCCTGTGGCTAAATGTATGGAGCCTTAGGATTAAAGTGCAATTTAAATGTGTAATTAATAAAGTAGACCAAGCTAAATTCTTGGATCAAATGAAAGACTGTAGCTGAACGTCCTTTCCCGTAAGTAACTCAATCCCAAGAAAGATGCTGAGTAGCCAAAAGCCCGTGAGGCTGCGGGTGGGCACTGGGAGTCCACAGTGCTCCAGCATGTGGGAGAGCTTTTTCTACTAAGATTTATTAAGTATATGGGTGTTTGAATTCTTCTGAACTAACAGAAGAGAGACCACTTCTAAATATTTTCAGTTAATAAAAGTACAGCTAAGCAGAAAAGGCTGTGGGATGGAGCCCCACATACTTCTTTGGGATTGGTGTTGCATTATGCATTATTTTCCCTTTTGAATTGGCATTACATTATCAACATCAAAAAATTCTTACTGTTGGTGACAAACTTTGCTGTCTCTTCAATTCCTAGATGCCTTTGTGAAGGGATAAAAAGGGTGGACACAACACAATTTCCACAAAAGTATTGGATTAAGTGATTACATGCATATTCAAATTTCATTCCATCTTGATTGGCAATGAGGGCTTGGGATTTTTTCCTTGCACATCTGGTCTCAACATGTCCTCCGACAGGAAGTCAGCAAAGTGGAAAGGTTGCTGGGTTGTGCAGTGTTTCCTTTCTAAATTTGGCACTTCAGACTGCTCTTGACGGATATTTTATCCCTGGCAAATTGCTGCATTTGAAAGCATAATTAGAGAATCTGTTTTCTTAATCACATGGCTTTTGTTACTTTGGTTGTAGTCCATCTCCCTTTCATTTCTAGCAGCCTCAATTGAGCATAACAAGCAAGTTGGCAGCCCAAACTGCGCTCAACAATTTCTTATTTCTGCCTATTTAAATAAAAGATGATAAAGAGAGATTTCTCTGATGGTCTTAGAGGGAGGTGGCTGCTTCAGCCCTCCCTGTTCTGCACAACCTCAGATTTTTTTGATACTTTTTCTAAAGACAGACCGTTCCCTAGAGCATTTTTTTCAATGCAACACTAAACTCATGGCAGTCAGCTGGAATTTGCTCGGAAAATAGATGAAACTCTAATATGGTCAGGAAAATGGTGCTATTATTGTGGCAGAAACCAGCTTTGCTCCTCAGAAAGTCAAATGTTAAACACCAGCAAGGCTGTGAGGGTTCATCTTATCTTGCTCCAACGTTGGGTCTGTCCCATATTGTCCCGCACAGTTTGAAGCACACGGAGTCTGAAGCAAACTGCGTGCGGACAATAAGGTTTCCATTTTTATAACTGTATTCCTGGAAGAGTTAAGGACCTTTTGCACAATAAGAACAATAGATGAATCAAGGCCTCTGTTCTACATGACGTGGTGGGGGCAGATACAGTGGGTAGCATGAATTTTGGGGGGCCTCCACTGGGTGCAGCTCGTTCACATCACTGTGCCTCTGGCTGGGCGTTTGTTGAGGCTGTGGTGCCAAATTTCCTTGGCTCTCATTTGATGTGATGGACACAATGCAGTGCTGGATGCTCTGAATCCTACAGGGTTGAGACCATTACCAAACGAGCCCCCACTTCAGCGTGGGTATTACGTCCTTGATAAAAATCCTGTAGGAAGTAGTTAAGAGAAGTCATTGTCTGAGAGCAAAGGGCAGCGCAATAACAGCGTGTAGACCAAATGGTTTTCCATGTGTGTATTGCTGTAATTACTCATTTAATAAGAATAAATGCACTTAAATTGCCGTATGACCTTTCTTTTCATTGCTTTTTACCCTTCAAATCAGTCAATAACCTAGTTCAGCACGGAGGCAGTATTGCAGACCACTCTTCAGGTCTCCAGCTGAAGTCCCTTAGGTTCCCATGTATGAAATCCATGCATTCAGTGAAGCAATATGGCTTCCAAAGGGGTGGTAGTGTGCAAAATCAATTATGCATGTAATTTTGACTTCAAAACTCTGAATGCAATATTGGATGTCATTATTTGTTAAAAATGCCAGATCCGATTTTCAGAGTTTCTTGGCCCCTACAGCTTCTGTTAAAAGGCAGTGAGTTGTTTTGCCCAGACTACATATATGATTGGAAACTTGAGATGAAATAATGCATGAGAAAATTTGGAATGGTTATCTGAACATGCCTCTGTTAGAACAGTAGTTTTAGCAGAATAACAGGAAAAGCCCATGCTGATGGTGCTGTAATGTCCCACTGATTTCTGAGTGGAATTTTCTCCAATGCTGCCTGAATGTCTGAAGCTAAGCAAGATATAAAATACAGAAATCACTTTATTCTGCTGGGACAGATGCTTTTCAGATCTGCCTCCAAGAGTTTGCCGATGAGGAGCTTTCATATCTGATCTGTGTTTATAGCTTGCATTTGTTTTGGTACTTTCAGAATGAATGGCAGCCACTTTAAGGATGAAAAAGCCATGGTAGCCAGCCAGAACTCGGATCTGCTGGATGACGAGGAGGCAGAAGATGAAGTAATGATGGATGAAGAGGATGAAGAGAGCGAAATGGCAGGGAAAGCAGTCAAAGAGCCCGTGACGAGCGACATGCGTGAGGGCACTCCCGAGGAGGATTATGAGGAAACGAGTACTTTGGACATGAACTGCAAAGCTTCCCCTGGCAGGTTGGTTCCTTCCGAGTATTGGTGTGCCCGATAGGAGGAATAAAAACAATAAACCATACAAGAGTGCCAGCACCAAACCGGCTGCCGTGGGAACCGGCCCGGAGCAGCTGCTTCCCACTCACAATAGCAACGTGCGTCTGTGTTTGGGTCAACAGCAGCCCTGCTTTCAGCCTCTTCGTGCAGTCTGAAGCCCTTGTTAGGGAAATTGACTGTGCTTGGGGAGCTATTGTGAGGTTCTGGGTGAGACAGGAAGCAGGGTGAGACAGTTCCATGGGAGAGACGTTATCTGCTCCGTGAACCGTCCTGGATCTCTCGTAATGGCCTTGTGAAAGGCTGTGGAGACACCATGAGAGAGGCAAGCTCTCCCTCCCCCACTCAGCTGCCCTTTCTTTAGAACAGAAAATGGAATTCCTTTTATTTCAGGATCACCATTCCATGAGGCAAGGTGGTTTATGAATGTGAAAAAGGGGGAAATTGCTCAGATGTGTAAATCTGAGAAGAGGAGGGAACGCAGAGAGGATCATTTAATTGACATTTAAAACCTCTGTGGTGTTTTTGTAGGTATAAAGAAGAGGAGTATAGTAAGACTGGACTTTCAGCTTTGGACCACATAAGGCACTTCACAGATAGCCTCAAAATGAGGAAAATGGAAGAAAATCAATACAGTGAAGCTGAATTGGCAGCTTTCAATGCTTCCCAGCTGCCAGAGGACCTCAAGCAACCGTTGTACAGGAAATCCAAATCCCAGGTAAAAGCTTAACTCAGTTAAAATGTTATTGTCACCAAATACCTGCAGGATTAAGCTGTTAGTGTGTGGCAGGCAGGGTTGTTCCAGCTTTGTCAGACAGGGCTGTGCTCCATGTCTGGAAACCTCAGGCTCACAAACATCCCACTGCACCCCACAGACATGGCAGGGTGCTCTGCCTCCTGAGAACAGAGCATTTCCATACCCTTCTCTTACCTCTTTTACTATTTTTGTTCTGCCTGCTACCCACAGAAGTGCCATGGCAAGAGCTAGTCCCACTCTGCTGGCACTGATGCTGTGGAGTTTAGCTGCAGCCTCACAGGGATGTGACTTGATTTTCTGGCTGGTTTGGCTTTTTGGTATTTTTTTATAGCCTGTTGGATGGTAGCACCTCTAGGTCCTCAGCATATTTTACAAATAGCAGTAACTGAAGTGGTATCCTCGTGCCGTTTTCTGAACATTAATTAATTAAAATGGGTTTTTTTAGCCTCTTTGAAAGATTCCTGTTTTAAAAACTGCAGAATATGCATGTAGGAAAGGTCAGCAAAGGAGACTGTTATATTTGGTGAAATATAGGACGAGACAAGGGATAATGTGATTCCTCAGCCTCTTGAAAAGAGCCTCCTGTGCCAAGAATCTGAAGGCAAAGGAGACTTTGGGACCTCGTCGACTATCAAAGGTTTCTCTGAGCTTTGTGAAACCAGATGAAAGCAGAAATTATTATTACTATTAGTGAGTCAAAAGTGTCAGTGAAAGGGTTGACAGTGGTTTTACCTAAAGCATTTTGTTGGGGCTTTTTTAAACTAAGTTGAGCCCCGTGGCTGTAGCCTGACTGCTGCCCTGACCGCGCGCGGGTGGCGCGGTTCCAAGCTCAGATCCTCGCCGCGGGAGTGTGACCTCCTTGTCCTTCTTGTGTCCCTGTCCAGGCCTATGCCATGATGCTCTCTCTCTCCGACAAGGACTCCCTTCATTCTGCATCCCACAGTTCTCCCAACGTGTGGCACAGTATGGCGAGAGCCGCCGCGGAATCCAGCGCCATCCAGTCCATCAGCCACGTATGACAGTGCGGAGTCTTTCCGAGGATGGGACCAAGTCCAAACCAGTAGCATGGCTCTTTCATATATGACTATTTAAAAGACTGCTGAGCAGAATGCCTTATAAATCTGCAGGGTCACTCATTTAAAGTCCGGTGACCTTAAACTGAATAATTTTAAAAAAAAAAGAAAGAAACTATTTATTCTCAATATTTTGTTTTGCACAGCAAAGGCAGCTGCTGACTTCTGGAGGATCAATGCGACTTAAGGAAAAAGAAAAAATAAAAAGGGTTTCAGTGGATTATGTAAACGGGGCCGGGAAAAAGTGTCTTCCAGTTCACCCGGCTTTGAGGGGCAGGGGCAGAAGGGTTAAGACTGCATTGATACACACATGGGCACTCCTTTAAAGTAGGAACTGAATTGATTTTCTTTTTGTATAAGATAGTTTGACACAGGATTGGGAACAGTTGCTTTTATGTACAAATCTCTTCATTAAAGCTTTATGCATTTTAGCCCTTCAAAGAAAGAAAATAGTTCTATCAAATGCACACTATCCATCGTAAATGTAGAAAGAAGTAACAGGGAATATTTTGTTCTCTCCGTAATTCTTTTGCCTTCTCAACTGCATTGTTTAAAAAAAAAGGAAAAACAAGGAGAAAAAAAAAGACAGAAAAAGAAAGAACTCTGAGAAACAATTCATAAGAGGCTTGTGTATATTGTAAACTATGAATGTTCACTACTCCAAGAAGCTAAATCATCCAGATAATTCCGTGAAAGCACCGCGTTCATCGACACCACCAGTA
This sequence comes from Promerops cafer, assembly GCA_013398275.1. Classification (NCBI taxonomy): domain Eukaryota; kingdom Metazoa; phylum Chordata; class Aves; order Passeriformes; family Nectariniidae; genus Promerops; species Promerops cafer. The sequence continues at coordinate 48,314 of VZSE01006255.1, forward strand.
GTTCGAATCATTGTAAGGAGATCTTTAATTTTCGACAATCATGTCACTATTTTGTTGTATTGTTTCCTTTCCCCCTACCCTCTTAATTTCTCCTTTGTGTTGTGTGTACCGTGTATTTATTTGTTGGCAAACGATTGTTTGTTGATTACAATAGCACTGTTCCTGTAACAAACAGCACTGCTCCAGTCCCCCACTGCGTTACGATGTAAGGCACCCATGTACTTCCAAAAAAGTGAGGTGAACTGATCTGTGTATATGGGAGTGCAAAACAGTGTTTGAAATTTTCTTACATTCCTCTTTTATTTTTTTTTGCCTTTTAATGAACTAAATAACTAATAGATGCGACTTAGTTTTGTTCTGTTTTTTTTTTTTTTGTAATACAGTAAATTGATTCGATTGTATAAACAGTTATAATTTCTTCATGAAAGCATGATTCTTCTGATTAAAAAAACTGTACCCAATATTTTATGCTGGTTGTCTGCGAGCTTGTGTGATGTTATGTTCATGTTAATCCTATTTGTAAGATGAAGTGTTCCAAATTTATGTTTTAAAAAAATAAATAAATAACGGAAGGTATTCAGTTATTTTTGGGGGTTTTTTTGGCCTTTAGTGAGGGACCAGATTTATTTTTCCTTTTGTTTATAATCTCATTTTGAAATAATCGGCAAGTTGAGGTACTTTCTTTAAATGCTTTGTACAATGTAACTGTTACGCATTTCAGTACATTACTATGGGAGGATCAACTTAAAAAAAAATAATAAAGGACTACAAAACTGAAGGGATCTATTTCCTTTTTGTCTTGGTTTTGTCTGGGTCGGGGCAAAAAAAAGGAGCATTTCCTCTGCAGCAGAGATGGATCTCTGGGGGTCGTGAGGGCAGCCAGAGGATGGGGCACTGGGAGGTGTCTTGGACTTGGCCATGAAATGTGGGACACGAGCCAGAGCCTCTCAATAGACTGACTGTTGGAGGGGTTTAGTTAAGTCCTTTAAGTTTCAAAGCACTACCTTGGAAAAGAGGGGTATTTAGGTCATTTCACAGAAGAGGTTGGTGCAGTGTCACCTTCAAAGGCGCTTGTCGAGCCCTGAGTTTGAGTTTTGCCTGCCTGCTGCTTGTGGGGACAACGTTGGGAAGCAGTGGCTTGGCTGGTGCATAGTGAAATGTTCACTCACCAGAGTGATCAAAATCCCTGGTAGAGAAGCTAAATGAGCCTCCAACTGCATAAAATGAGCCTTTTAGAGTCTAAAAGGGGGAAAAAAAGAGAGGATTTTAATTTGTGTTCCCTTTGAAATCAGATCTGAACCCCTGCTTCTGGGCAGCCTGTGGAGGAGGGAAAAGCTGGCCATCAGGAAAAGCCAGCGTTTTCCCAGGGAATGCCCATCTTGCTGCTCTTCTGCCAGCAGAGATGGAAGGGCTGAGATGCTCCTCTCTCAGCCTGTGTTAGTGCACAAAGACCTCTCATAGCTCATAATTTAAGTCATATTTCAGAATAACCTGTATGTGTCATTCTTGTCTTCAGCCCAGGTGTGGGCTTGTTTGGTTTGCTCCTTCAGCTTGAGAGCCTTCTGCACAAGTTGGTGGCAAGCTGAGACCTACACCAGAATGGTTTTCATGCAGGAAGCCTATACCCCACCTGGAAAATAAGTAAATAGATGAAAAAAAAAATCCCATGTGCATATTCTTGTACTGCACTGGCCTGAGGCAATGGCCAGGTACATGCAGATAATTGCGTAAATAGACTATTATTTTTAGTGCAGTTAAAGCCACTGTGAAACTTGGTTTTAGGTTTCTGCCAAATACAGAGAACAAATAGATTAATCAAGTCAAGTTTTATCTGCAAACAACTTTCCAGATCGTTTTCCCTTTTAATTTGATGCAATGACAGTTCTTATCAGCTCTGCCCTCACCTGCCCTAGATGAAAGAGGGTTTGGGAGGTGGAGAAAGGGTGGGACAGTGTCCCCTGGGTCTAATGTTCTGGGTTACAGTAGCACACGTATCATAGACCTGTCAGGAAAAGTACTCCTTGAGCTGAGCTCAGGGTTAGTTCAACCTGCCCGTAACCAGGTCTGGTGACCATTAGGGAGCAACTGCCACCAATCCCTGGGCTGATTTTCCCATTGGTTGTCTGGAACTTGGAATTTTCTTGTCACAGTATCCCACCCAGCAGCACTGCCCATGGGGTTTGATAAGCAGAGGTGACAAAGTGTATTTCTGTAATATCACAGCAAGTCCTTCAACTCCATGTAGATCCCTTACCATGACCTGGATTTTCACTGCCTTGTCTCAGTACCAGAGTTATTCACCCAGAGGAATAACTGAAAAGAAAACCCAGATTTGATTACTCATCTCATCCCCCAATAAACAAAGAAAACTGGAAAATTTTTGTCTTTGTGTCCTACCCTCCCCAATGGACCACACAGGTGCAATTGTCCAGATGCAAACAGATGCTGAGTGAGGGTTGATGTTTCTGGCTTTCTGCTACAGTGATTTAAATTTTTTTAAGGAAAAAAAAAAGTTAATACTTTTCAAAAATCCATTCAGCTTATTTGAGCATCATCCTACTGTTCACCCCCCTGTAGTACTTTTCTGAAAGTCAACAAATCGTTCCCATGTGATCCAGCAGCCTTCCTAGATGGAGGAGCTGCACATTACCCTCTCAATTCCTATCTACAGAACCGAACAAAGCCCCAGCATGACAAGATGATTAATCAATATTTCACCCTGGCCCAGCTCCTCAATACTCCTGTGGGTCTCAGTCGCCGTTCCCGTGTCAGCTGCTGTTTCCAAAGGGTACATTTGTGGAGTAATGGGAGGGGAAGTTATTATAAAAGCATTTGCAGGGCTGCTTTTGCTCAGCTATTCAGCTTGGCCCGTTGCTGCATGCATGTCTTGAACTCTAAAACTTTCTGTCAGGTCGCTCACATGTAGAGACTCTCTGTGAGCTCCTGGATGGCTCCGCTGCGCTCTCTGCCTTCCAGCTATATTTAGTCCCACTTGTGGTTTTGTTGCTCACTCGCAGAGTGGTGTGGAAAAGTCAGTTTTAAAGATGCTTCCAGTAATGATTTAAACAAAACAAGGGTATCCAGCAGCAAACAGAAACCCCTTTTTCCATGTCAAAGCCCACGTTCCTTGCCAGGACTCCAGTTAGCAGGGAAATGTTTTCTGCAGCCTGGCCAAAACCAGCCTTTCTCCCGTCCATTGACTGCCTCTGTAGGTCTGTGAGTACACCTAGTCTGGGGCTGGCAAGAGCCAAATTAATTCAACTCCTGTTTCTGTACAGAAAATGGTGCCAGCTTCAGGAAAGGCCCAACTAAAGTTCAGAGTCATTTAGGGAAGTCTGGGGAGATGGTGAACATCAAATAAAAAGTAAAAAATAAGTACTGTGTACCTCTTCTTTTCCATTATTTTTTTCCCCTGATTCAAACTCATTTGCTGCTAGACGAAAACAATTTTCAGCAAAATTATCCCAGAATTTAGATTTTAATAAGAGTAACATTTAGATAATCCCTGGAAAGAGGCCCCACTGCCACACAGCGATCCAGGAACTCATGGAACATCTTGCAAGCCTTTATCCCAACTTTGCTTGGGACTGGTTGCTCCCCTAGGTATGAACATAAACCAGACTGAACGCGGATCCTTTTGCATGGTGGTAGCAAAGCTTGCTTTCTTTGATCCAAGAGGGTGCACATTTTAAAGGCAATTGAAGTTATTCATATCTATAAATCCATTTGGGGAAGTTTGGGGAACCTTTTATTATGAAAGGTGCTGTGGAAATATGAAAGTATTGTGGTAAAATGACCTTTAGCAGTCTAAGCGGGGGGTCTGAGAGAAGGCACCTTGCCTTTTCCCTGCTTTATTTTAATACTAATTAATTCCAGAAAAGCTGAAGAAATTTGATGAAATGCTACACTTCTAAGAAAAAGTTTTGCCCAAGAGTCTTCAAGCAGGCCTCCCAGTTTGGGAGGGTCTAGCGGGAGAAGAGGGTTAGTGGTGATTTTGATGCTTAAATTATCAGTAATTAAGAAGTTGATTTTCGGGGATTGAAGAAAATTTTAAACAGCTGCTTCTTTCGGGCCTTTTACTCCTCATTTTCACTAGCATGTGCTAAGGCAATCTGGAAAATATATTTAGATCCATATTATGCTGTGTCAAGACCTCAGCATCTGTACCTTGGGGCAGATACATGTGAGATAGGCGAGGGTGGATGTGCCAGCACGCACATGTGGAAGCGTTCAATTTGTAATGTGATTATAGCCCCAGCACAAAGCCCGCTTGATACCTGTGGCAGGCTTGTTTCATGGTAAGCACAGAAAATTCTCCAAGATCATGTCATGTTTCACATCACCAGCCAACTCAAACTAGAGAGGCAGGGCTTTGATTCCTGGGGAATCTCTTTCAACGGGAGCGTGTCAGGCCCAATTAAGGTCCAGGCGGGCTGGCGCTAATTGGGGTGAGGTACGCAGGGGTGTAACGTGGTCCTGCAGCAGAGCAGCCCCTGTGTCCAGGCCACGCCAGCCTGTCTGTCTTCCCGAGGGTGGCCAGTGGAGGAACTCCTGCTAAAAATCTCCTGGAAAAGCTCACAAGTGGAGTGGGAGATTTCAGCATGGATAAGAGCGCTCAGGGTGCCCAGCAGCAGCTCTCTGTGGGGTCTCCTGCATTAAAGTTGCCATCAAAAGAGAGCAAGGTGGTGAGCTGCCTTCTCCACACACAAAATGCAAACCTGACATCAGCATCCTCCAAGGATCCTCTCTCATCTCGTCCACACATCTTTCTCCGCTCCCAAAATTAAAAAAATTTTTCTGACATCTGAAGTGTTGATACACTAGAAAAAAAAAATTAAATTAAGGCATGAGCTGCGATGTTGAAATTAATTTAAACAGTCAACCTCTCCTGAATTTCATAGGGATTTATGTGAAAATCCCAGCAGACTCAGTATCAGGTCATCCATAATCCAAGTGAAAGTAAAACATTGGAGGACAAAACCTAATGGTCTAATTCAAAACTGATTCCTACAAATATTTGAAGGATTTTTATCTTCCTAATTAAGGAGCCAAGTGTTTTACTGGTTTTCCAACCGTTTCATAGAGTCATACAATAATTTGGACTAGGGGGGACCTTTAAAGGCCATCCAGCTCCAACCCCTCTGCCATGGGCTGGGACACCTTCCACAACCTGGCCTTGGACACTTCCAGGGCCAGGGCAGCCACAGCTTTTCTGGGCAACCAGAGGGCCTCACCACCCACGTTGTAAAAAAATTCTTCTTTATGTCTAGTCTAAATCTATCTTCTTATAGTTTAAAACCATCACTCCTTGTCCATCTGAACAAGCCCCATTAGAGTCTGTCCCCTGACCCCTGTGGGGCACCAGTCTGGTGAGTCTTCTCTTGAATTCATCCCTCATCTGAGCATGGCCAGGAATATTTTCTAGCACCCACACTCAGGCTCAGGTCTTAAGGGAGGAAAATCTTTGCCACTCTCAGACCACTGAGAGGTCCTAGTATGTTGACCTGTCTATAGCCTTCCTCAGGAGGCACTCCCAGAGGTGGGAAGTCCAGTCAGCTGCAATCACACTGGTGCAATAAAAGTTTGGTTCAGGTGGATCCACAGCCCCTCTGCTCTGTGCAACCACAAGCCACAAAACACTTTGCAATCCACCGTAACG
>VZSE01006255.1:54785-197237 GCA_013398275.1 Promerops cafer
GGGGTGAGGTACGCAGGGGTGTAACGTGGTCCTGCAGCAGAGCAGCCCCTGTGTCCAGGCCACGCCAGCCTGTCTGTCTTCCCGAGGGTGGCCAGTGGAGGAACTCCTGCTAAAAATCTCCTGGAAAAGCTCACAAGTGGAGTGGGAGATTTCAGCATGGATAAGAGCGCTCAGGGTGCCCAGCAGCAGCTCTCTGTGGGGTCTCCTGCATTAAAGTTGCCATCAAAAGAGAGCAAGGTGGTGAGCTGCCTTCTCCACACACAAAATGCAAACCTGACATCAGCATCCTCCAAGGATCCTCTCTCATCTCGTCCACACATCTTTCTCCGCTCCCAAAATTAAAAAAATTTTTCTGACATCTGAAGTGTTGATACACTAGAAAAAAAAAATTAAATTAAGGCATGAGCTGCGATGTTGAAATTAATTTAAACAGTCAACCTCTCCTGAATTTCATAGGGATTTATGTGAAAATCCCAGCAGACTCAGTATCAGGTCATCCATAATCCAAGTGAAAGTAAAACATTGGAGGACAAAACCTAATGGTCTAATTCAAAACTGATTCCTACAAATATTTGAAGGATTTTGATCTTCCTAATTAAGGAGCCAAGTGTTTTACTGGTTTTCCAACTGTTTCATAGAGTCATACAATAATTTGGACTAGGGGGAACCTTTAAAGTCCATCCAGTTCCAGCCCCTCTGCCATGGGCTGGGACACCTTCCACAACCTGGCCTTGGACACTTCCAGGGCCAGGGCAGCCACAGCTTTTCTGGGCAACCAGAGGGCCTCACCACCCACGTTGTAAAAAAATTCTTCTTTATGTCTAGTCTAAATCTATTCTTCTGAAGTTTAAAACCATCACTCCTTGTCCATCTGAACAAGCCCCATTAGAGTCTGTCCCCTGACCCCTGTGGGGCACCAGTCTGGTGAGTCTTCTCTTGAATTCATCCCTCATCTGAGCATGGCCAGGAATATTTTCTAGCACCCACACTCAGGCTCAGGTCTTAAGGGAGGAAAATCTTTGCCACTCTCAGACCAATGAGAGGTCCTAGTATGTTGACCTGTCTATAGCCTTCCTCAGGAGGCACTCCCAGAGGTGGGAAGTCCAGTCAGCTGCAATCACACTGGTGCAATAAAAGTTTGGTTCAGGTGGATCCACAGCCCCTCTGCTCTGTGCAACCACAAGCCACAAAACACTTTGCAATCCACCGTAACGTAGGAGAGACCTTTATTACGTTTAGACTTCATTCCCTGGTACTCCCTGGAAGCAGTTCTGCTGTTTTTATTACTTAAGAGCTATTAAAACCTTAACCACTTCATGGAGCAACTCGCTCCAGCTTTACACTCATCCATAAAAACTTTGAATGGGAGATCAAGAACTACTTTTTGGACCTAACACCCCATCAGCTGAGGAGTGCCAGAGTCAGGTCTGAATTTGTCCCTGTCCTGGCTGAGCATAGACACTGGGCTGAGAGGTGCTGAAGGGCAGGGGCATGGCTTGTAGCTGAGTTTTCCCCATGGTTTTCTTTGCTGCCTGTAAGGATGGACAGAGAGTGGGATGCCAATGACCTCTCCTTCCCCTTGTGCTGGCCATAAGCCAAGCTCTGAACATGCCACCCTCTGTTAGCTTAGGAAACAGCAAAGTTGGACAGAAAGCCACTGTGTGAAGGACAAAGTAGAGCAGGAACAGGGACTGGGGTAAATTCCACCCAGAAAAAAACCCAACAAAAATCTTGAACCACCCTAAACTTGTCATGGTGCTGGGGGAAAAGAAGCAGGCATGGGTAACCAGCAGGATGGCACAGAGGTATTGACCAGCTCAGTCATCTTTCCAAAAACATCCTTCTGAAGCACAAGTGCAAGACCAAAACAACCTGACATGGTGTAAGGGAAGTGGCACCAGCCAGAACCTGCTATAAGGGAACTCCCTGTGTTGCTCTTTATGCTGCCCAGATACTGGTGGGGTGTAACACAGAAGCCAGCTCAAAACCTTTCATTATTTTCAGGGGGTTTTATTATAGAGTTGAAAAATCTGGCTTTCTCAGCTCGCCGCTATTCCAAAGTATAACTTACTCCTCCTCCCCTCTGCCACTGAATTTTTAATATTTCCTCTTTGGAAAATGTCAGGAGTCTCAGCAGGGTGTGGATTTCTGCTCTAACACAGCTCTGCCAGGGGTGAGCAAGGCTGAAGTGCCTTAGGGCAACACTTTGCCCTTGGAAAATATATTCTAGCTACTGTCCCCACAGAACAACAAGGGAAAAAAACAAAAAAGAAGCATTTTCCCAAAACCTGAGGAGCCAGCCTCGTAAATTATCCATTTGTAATGTTTCTTCATTTCAGCTGAAACAATGATCCCAGTACATTTTTCTTTTAAACTTTGTCTCCCAGTCCAAGTGGCCACCTACTTTGTTGTCCAAATTTCTCGTGCAGCTCGGATCTTACAATGTGTAATCTCAGTAGGGTTATCAGTTATGTCATGCATTATACAGCCTCCAATCAGCGTAGTGGGAAACAACATTTTCATTTAATACCAGGAGAAACAGTGGAAGTCAGCGATTGATACCAACACAATGATGGGAAAAAGTGTCCAGAGGTGCTACTCACATAATCTCACTTTACAACATCTTGAAAATTCAATAGAAAGGACTTTGCTAACAATACCAGAATGACATACCACTGATTATTGTTCCTAAAGCTCTTAACAATAAGAAAGCTCTCTAAATATATCTCAACAAAAAACATATAACAGTTTGTTTCTTCTTTTTTTTTTTTTTTCTTTGCAAAGCACATAGTATTAGTCAACAATTGTTGTGTGGCATGAGTCCATTAGAGCTGTTGGCTGGTAATGTTCTGGGAAATGAGCTCTTGAAAGATCTTTTTTTCTTTTTAAAACATGCCTAACAATTGTATCTTAAAACAATCCTGGATCTGCAAACTGCAAAGACCCACTCTAAATTATTTTCTTAAGGATGACAAAAGATCTAACTCCGCTTGCAATTTATTCACTCACTTCAAACTGCCGTGAGAAGTAAATTTTAGCTCAGAGCAGAAATGAGAACCTCTTTAAGGACCAACTTCTTGGTCTGTCTTTCCCCAGCAGCCCATCCTCAGCATATTGTGACTTTCAGAAATGCAATTAAATTGAACCTTAAATACACTATAATATTTCCCTGAGAAAGAAACTGGAAATACCATATTTACCTCTAAACCCACACAATAGGGGATGAACTAGAAACCACTTAGGAGTCAGTGTCTACTGCAGAAGAGCCCTGAAATTAATTTATTGCTCAGCATCTTCCAAGAGCAGTACCCACCTTTGGGACCATTCCTGCTGACCCCAAAGCACACAAATGAAGACAGATATGGGAATAAAACCCTTCTTTTGCATTGCAGCATCGAGCCCATTGCTATGTTTCATCACTGTGTCACTGTACAATGCTTTCAGGGTGTATGGTCTTCCAGAAACTTGTTAGTGAAGATCAAATAATAATTTAAATTCCTTTTATATGGTTTACATTTCAAAACCAAACTGAACCCTTACATGTCTCGCAGATCTTCACTGCATTTATAGCCCCAAAAGGCCAATGAAAGATCCCTAAAAATCATTAGCTGAAGTAAACATTGAATCACATTACAGAGTCAACAACAAAGAATTTTTGAATGAAATAAATGTGTCGTGCTTGAGGATATTGAGTGAAATATCCACTGGATTTTCTTTTATTGCATGCCCTTAGTCTCTCTGTTTATTATTGAAGTGGTTAATTAGCAATTCCTAAAACTGATCCAGAAGGTGTATTTAGCAGCCTGACTGTCAGCCCATGCCATCCAATATTTTTTTCCACCAGCCTTTTGCAACCCTAGCTTGATTTCACCTTAAACACTCTTTGGAATGATTATTTTTGTTCGCTGAACTTAGACATCAGTTGTAGAGATTCAGTTAACATTTGTCTGTGGTCGATATAAACAGCATTTACTGGGTACAACACGTATCAGAAGGAAAAATTTCAACTTCTGAAAACATTTTAGGCTGATCAAATGAAGGGAACTGAGAAAACTTCGTGAAAATTTAACTTGAGCACTGGCTGCTTGGCACTGCTTTTCCCGTGGTACCACCACACGATGGATCTTATTGCCCATCAGTAGCCCCAAATTTATTTAGAGGAATAGATCCGTTATGTACTTCACTTGGAGGATTTTTTTCACTTCCCCAGCAAACACTGTGGGTGTCCTTCAAAGCACCTTCTACTACATTTCATAGCACCTGGTTATTGAACCAATTATCTCATCTCTCTCAGTGGAGCACATTGACATAAACCTTTTTATTAAGTACTAAATATTAAGTGTTTACTAAGTATCAAGCAAGATTTTGTTTTCTTACAATTTCTTTGATATTTAGAGTGTAGACTTAACTAGTGGTATTCCTAAAACAGGGTAACTTGAATGAAGCCTCTGCTGAACTAGGCTGACTCTCCCTAAGGCAGGGCTGGAAATATCCCTGGAGTTAAAGTGGTTTCAGACTCATTTTGCTGCTTTTCACTCCTTCCCGATTTGATGTACTTACAATACTGATATATTACATATAATAATAGGTATGTACATGTAAGGATTGCATTTAATTGCATTTATATTAATGTAATTTGGAGAAAGTGCTCACTTAAGGCACAGAGGCAGCCACAGTGGCTGTGAGAAACACTGGGAATGAAGAGGTGACTTCAAACTCCCCTGGCTGAAAGGTGAGGGGGTTCACCCACCTGTCCTGGGCTGGGTGTGTCCTGTCCCAGGGTCGGTGCAGGTCAGCAATGGCAGAGCTGCTGGTTCTTGGTGGTGCTGCTTGGTTTTGAAGTCAAGTGATAGGAAACTGCTTGAATGGCTGGAGCCAGAGCGTCTCTGCGAGGGGCTGCCAAAGAGAAAAAAACACACAGGCCTGTACTGGTGGTTAATTACTTTGTTGGTTTTTAACTTTACTGTTTTGTTTATTGTTCGGGGTTTTTTTATTTCTGTTGTAAGGCTCCAAGTTGACAGTACCTGGGAGTGGGCTGGTGCTGCAGAGGCTCCTCACTGAGAGCTCAGTGCCTTTGAGGATGTGGGGCAAAGCACTAAAATCCCTGTGCAGACTTCTCAGCCTAAGGCCCACTGTCCCTCCCCCTCTCCCTCTTCATCTTCCTCCTTCTCCCAAGAGAAAGCCCTGGGAGCAAAGCATCTCCCCCAGGTGATGGAGCCCCAGCTCTGGGACACCCCAACCAAAGAGCCAAAGCCCCTTTGCTGAGGGTCCTCACCGTGCCACGCAGGGCATTGCCCCTGCCCTAGGGAGGACACTGACCCCAGCCTGGCTCAAGCCCAGCCAGGCCATGTCTGGAGGTGTGCAAGGCTCGGGCAGTGGGATGGGATTGAGCCTCGGACGTCCCAGCTCTGGGCCGGGCACGTTGCCCCGGGCTCGTGCCCGGGATGGCTCTTACAGGCCTGTGAAAGTATGTACCCCAGTAACCACACAAGTAAACATGTGCCTCGTGAGCTACATGATTCATATGTGACCTGAGGTTTCAGGGGATCTCTGCGTTTTTTAAATACTGTGCGTGTTTGAAAGTATTGTCCAGGAGCATAAATAATGTTCTATTATTTATAATATTTGTGTTCCTTTCTTGATAGCTCGACCCAAACCTCATGGTAAAAACTGGCATAAGCTCTTTGAAGGAAAGGGTTTGCATTTATAACCGAGAGTTTAATATATTCTGGGAGGGCAGCAATTCTTCACAGGAGCATCAGGAATGGACAGACTCGATGATTTTAGAGGTCTTTTCCAACCTAAGCGATTCTGTGATTCAATAGAATGTGCCCTGGCAGGGACAGCAGCAGGCAAGAGACCCCCAAAGACCCCCTCCCCGTGCCTGCTTGTCCACACAACATTTCTTGCCTCTATCAACGTATCTAACAAGTGAGAAATAAAGTGTGGAAAACTTACTTCAGCTGCGTTTCACGGGGCAGGCGCTTTGATCAGCCAATGCCTGAGTGTATTATTCAGCACACAGGGAAATGGACAACTTAACTTTTAGACTTTTAGGTACAGAGCTGCCGCCGTGAAAGGGCTGTCGAAGTTGCCAGCAGTCATTAGGCAGCCTTTGGCTTTTAACAAGAACATCCTAAGCCAGGGGACAAACTCCCCCATCCCCTGCTCCGGGGCAGCATCCACAGCGTCCACCCCATCCACGCACCGCCAACCCACGGCCAAACCTCGCAGCGACTCAAAACAAGTAGCGCGGGTTTAGTTAACCCCGGCTTGCATTGCTGACTCCAATTCTGTTTAAAGAGCGCAGGGCGAGGAGGGAAGTGCTCGCAGGGCTCTTTCCCGGAGCGTTGCGGGTGATTTATGAACTCCCCGGCGCTGCCGGAGCCCTCCAGCCCTAATTGCCGGGTGCTCTCTCGTGGCTGCGCGGGGAAGTGCTCACGGTCCCCGCGCTCAGACCACACTTCTTCAAAACAAATCCAAGCAAAGGGCCCGTCGCCAGCTGGAAATCAGGCTGGATGTCTGTAAAGTCCCCTGTAAGAGGACTTTTTACAGCCCAGAATCTCAGCGCCGGGCTACCACAGCTCCTTTCTGTGAAGCAAATTCTGGTTTTCACCTAATTTTTGCCTGTTTGAGGAGCCAAGAAACATCCAGGAGATAAATCAAGGCAGATGTACCAATTTTGACCTCCTTATGCTGGCAGTGTCGCTCTGTTAGCTGGTAGGTACTGTTAGGATTTTGGAATTGAGCTTTACCTTTTTTTTAAATATACGTTAGTCTGTGGAGCGGAACGAACGGGCCAGACCTGAGCAGTGAGGAAAGGCTGTCTTGATTCATTGCACTCATATGATTTTGGCTGCAGTAAATTCACTCTCCTGCTACAGCATGCAATTTGAGGGTTTATTGAATGCTGGCACAACCAGAGGGGAATCATCAAAGTGGAGATAATTGCAGGGCTCTCGTTGCTTCCGCTGTCATTGCTTTACCAGCTATTGTCTCATTGCTCGGGAGAGCATGGCCAAAGACCTCTCAAAAGAAATAAAATAGAAAAAAAAGTCAATTTTATCCCTTCTTCTATTTCTTTTCCTTGTGGTAGGACTTGCTCTTATATGCAATTCTTTACAGTCTCCAGGAAGCTTTTGGTTTCTTCTCCTATTTCACTATCCCTTTATTCAGCGCTGTCTCTGAAAAACATTGTACAAAATCCTGTCCTTTTTGTATTGTTAGCACCCAAAATCTTGGCCCCTTTCTGTCTGAGGTGGAAACCTAACACGTCTTCTCCAGCAGCAGGAGTTTGGCCAGTGCTTTCTGTTCACCTCAGCAAGCACCAGGCCGACAGGGAGAGCGTCTTCTCCCCACAGCCTTCCCCTGCTATTTGTCTTCCCTGCTCTCCCTCCACTTCAATTCCCCTAAAAATCGCCTGGAGATCATTGGCCAGTTCAGCAAAGACAACTGCTCCATCACAGCAGAAATCTGAGCTCACACATATGGTTGAAGTTAAGCTAAGGTCTTCTTCCCAGAAATGCTTTGTGAAGTTCTTCTCCAGGCAAGTCTTTTCCAGTAAGATAGTGTCTCCTTGCCTGCTATTTTGCTTAGTCTCACTTTCTTTTATCTTCCTTGTCGAACTTAAATGTCGCCATTCACTGCTAGCAGATGTGGTTTGGGATTCCTACATTCTTTTATGCCTTTATTTCAGTGCTTTCATCACATCTTCTCTTTCAGCTAGGTGAATCAAAGGCCTTTCCATAGTCCAGTCAATGCGAGCTATACATGATGGCTTGTTTTATTTGGCAATCTTCTCCAGAATGTGATTCATTGTCTGCAGGTGATTCATAGTTAGGAAATTACTTCTGAACCCTGCCAGTGCTTGTGGTTGATTAAAGTTCAGAAGTCCCTGTAGTCTGTTCACCAGTGCTTTTTTGTCAACTCAAATATTTGTGTGCAGTAAAGAACAGTAAAAAGTGGATGTGCTACTGACATGAGCAATTTACTTGAATGTTTGCATCTTTAGAAAGTTCTACCAAAATATCTAGAACTGGCATGAAACTGTTTCACAATGTCTGACTAAATGAATCACGTTTTACAAATAAATATCTGTCAAATCGCTCAATTACTCGAGATCCAGTCATTAAGCAATAAAATAAAGCAGTAAATAGGAGACATCTGCTGCAAAGTGCTACAGAAACATAAGCATCTTTCTCAAGTTACCTTCTTTGCATTTTGGTATAATGATTCACCAAAAATGTCTTACCCAGGGCAATCAAACATCAGAAAATTGTCCACCCCAAAACAATATTGGCATAGCATGGTACCTTACCCAAATACCTCTTGGTGGAGGCTACCTAGGAAGTGATCAGCTGAAGTGACCACCATTATTGGGTGAGCTCAGATGGTTCAGGGTACTGAAAACTTGAAAGAAAAATAGCATTGGAAGTCATTTGTTCTGATCTTGAACTGATTTTTTTTAAAAACATGTAAATGCTGCCCTTTTTTTGAAAGATAATATTTCCCATAATGGCCAAGAGAGAACTCAACCTTCTCTTTACATCAAAGGTGCTCCACGTCAGAGGTGCTTGTAGGAATAATATTAAAACTCAAGGCATGGATGGTCTGGGGGCTTGAAAACTGACTCTCTAATGACCTCCTGCTCAAATCCATTACAGCAGGAACTGAATCCCAAAGGTTGGCAACTTCTAGGGAGCTGCAGCCAGACAAAAGTGGGGATAACAGCTCGTGTCAGTCAGGCACATCCACATCTGAACTGCCACTTTCCCCAGAAGGATGAGGGGCTTTTTGGCAGCACCTTCCTACAGTGTTGACACAGAAAATGGTATTTCCAAGAATACAAATCAATTCAAGTACCTTTTGGAAAGGCATTCAGATAACAGCAAATTTATGTACTTGTAGCCTCTTCACTTTGCTTTCGGGCAGCTCGGGCTCATTGCTTCATCAAGAGTGTCAGTTTGCAGAGCAGTGCTTGATCTGCAGTTCTTTGAGAAAGAAAATATTTTTAAAACTTATCTTGATAGTTATAGAATTTCGTATGAAAGATACATTTTTCCTGCCAAAAGATTCCTACAATTCTCAAGCAGCACTTCAAAACTGGTAGAGCTGGACTGACATTGCATATTTTACTGGTAATGGAGCATAGTAAAAACAGAAATGGAAAGAATAATCAAGCACTCAAAGCTGCATTATCACAGAAGTATCAGCTTCTTTCAGACCTTTTCCTGAATAACATTTCAGCACCAGGAGCTCTACCTAAAATTTGGCTCATGGATTATGTTTAAAACTGAAATTGTGTGTATTAAACCCATACCTAGGCAGGTTTCTGTGTTTAATTCAAAATTCTTCTCTAAACAAACTCTGTAACTTCTCTATGCTTCAGGATACAGCAGTTTCTCTGTACATATCTCCAGATGGAGATGGTTTTTGCCAAAACTGAGGTTTTAAGTATCTATTTAGTGACTTTAGTTACTTTCTACAGTTCTCACAAGCGTAAGAAGCTCCAGCAAGTGCAGTGTCTTTTAAAACTTCTCCCACTGTGCTTGTTCAGACAAATATTTCTGCTGAGTTCAATTCCTTCCAGACGAATTTACTTTGGAGAAGAAATGGTTAAAAAAAATTCCCCCGGGATTTGAATAAGTGTCAGCAATTTTGTAAGAACGTTGTGAAGTCTAAAATCAGATTAAAAAAAAAAAAAATCTGTAAAACAGGAAGTTAAGACCTTAGTTTTCCAGCTCATCCAAGAAACCGGGTCTAGTATAATTTAAAGTTGCTCAACATGTAGGAGCTGAATGCTTGACTTAGAAAACATAGAAATCCTCCTGCTCAGGGGAGGTTTTCCAAAAGCCATCAGCTGCTTTCTGCCAGCTGCCACATGCACTTGCAAATCTCATTGGCTCAGCAACTCTCCAGGTTAGATTTGCCTGCTGAGATCAGCCAACAGTGCTCCTCTTTTATAAAAAAACTACAAGCAATGACAATGAATTTGGCATTTTCTTCATCAACAGCGCTCAGCTTTGAATTCCTGCCTCATTTAGCCAAAGATATTTGGCTTGGTCGCTGTTCCTCTTTGACAGTTTAGATATCGGTGCACTTCGCCTTCATGCTAACATGTGCTTTTTATTTTAGGCTATGCAAAACTATGTCAAGATGGTAGGGAAAATATATCCTCCTGCATCCCAGGATAAAAAGGATGGCAGTCGATTCAAATTCATGTCCGCTCTTCCGTGACAAGTGCATGCACATCTAGCTGATAAATGTGTTTATTTCCAATGTTTCTCTATGGTTCAGATGTCAAGATAAGGACAAACTCCACCATGAGTGGCAGAAGGACTTCCAGGAGGAGCCATGCCTCTGGCTGATCTATTCCTGGACTATATTTCTAATTAACTTGAAAATGTCGAAAACAACACGCGTCTTTCAAGCAGAACTCAAATGATAAAGAACACAAAGCAATGAAACACAAAACTAGTGTGGTTTTGCTCTTTCTCCTGAAGGAAAAAGCAGTGCTTTTATAAAACTCCAGTGCTCCCAGTTATGATGTAGACTCAACACAGGTGAGGGACAGAGAGGGGGTGGAACGGTGCCTTTCTGAAATAAACCCCCCCGACTGTCACGCTCGATTCCACACAAGGAGAAGACAAATGCTGCTGGATCCAGTGTCCACATGCATTCCTGGCTGTCCACCCATCAGAAAATGGTGGGGAGGGAGGTTATAACAGCATCAGGAGTTGGCTGGTCCCATGGGACATTTTTAGGACATATAAAACAAATTTAAAACAAACAACGAGCACGAAGCATTAACATGGTGAGAGCGCTTCTTGAAAGCCTGAAGAGGCTCCTTGGAAACAACAACTCTTTGGAATCATTTACAAATGCTGCCCCATCTGTAAACACAAGAAACATCCTTAGTGTAAACAGTGTCCCTCGCTCTGGAAGTGCGAGGAGAAATGAACAGGAAGCAGAGCAGCAGAAGGAGGAATAAATCAGTGACAGACTTTTATGAAATAGGACATCTTGGTCCTCGTGCTTGTACGCACACACCAAAATCGCTTATTAAGTCCACATGGATCCAGTGAGCTCTTTGGAAACGACAGCCCAAAGAGATGAGGAACATGAGAGGAGCATCTAGAAACAGATGGGACATGAGGTTTTCAATAAACCTGAACATAGATGGGATCTCACATAGCAGCAGCTCAACCCCCTCGTGCTGTGAGCGCATCAAATTTCACAAGCTTAACAACATTGGATGGACTCTGTACATGGGGATGAGAATTTGCAGAGGATAAATCCAGCCAGTTTTGTGGGGCTGTTGAGCTGTGTGGTTCAGCTGTAAGGATGTTTCCTCCAGGAGAATGCAAGGTCCCCTTGTAGCACATTGCTGGAATCAGCAGCTTCTCAGTGGGATTTGCCAACGTGTCTTGCCTGGTCCACGATTAATCAAAGGACCATACAATTCCCTTTCCTGTTCTGCGCCCGTGCCAGAAATTCTTGATCCAAGCCTGGATCTGGATCTCACTTTGAAATACAATTTTGAAAGGATCCCCAGTGTCTGGTAGTATTCCATAGTTATTATTTGTGTTATAAGAAGACCAACAGATCCAAAAATAAGACAAGAGCCAATATGGTCATCTCTGTACCAATACAGTGTAATTCTTCTTATCTTGGAGAACTTACAAAAATAGGCAGAAATGGACAGATATTCAAACACAGGTAATTAGCATTGCAAGAGAATAAACTCTTGGTTCCTTGATATCCCCCTACTGTCCTCTCCATGTACCCATTCATCCTAGGCCTTCTAGCACCTCCTCATGACCACTTGAAGATTGTTTTCTTCCATCACAAGCTGCTGTGGTACTGATGAATAGAAGTATTTCCTGGGATAGAGAAGAATGACTACAGACAGAAGATGCCCCCAGGTGAGATCAGATTTCCCATTACAAAATGTTATGTGTCTTCAGTTCTGACATGACACCAAGAGCCACCAATTAAATGTGACACAGCAGATAACACAAATCTATAGTTATCTCTAATATGTAACAGTGCCTGGAACATAATTACCTGAATCACATTCACCCCCACTCTGAGGCTGAAGATTCACAATTCATCACTTCACCAACCTCCACCATGAGTTTTAAAAAAGGCACCTTTGAAGAAAAGCTGATTTTTACAAGAACACTCAGTTAGACTACAGATTAAGACAGGAAATTAGTACCTAGGGTCAAATCCTTTTGGTGCTGTTTACATTGGAAAGGGGTTCCCTGATTTATATCTCTGTAAATATTATCTGCTCAGCAGGTGCCAGCTGGGGGCAGGGCTGGACTGTGTAGGGTGTAGATCAGGACAGGACTTGGTGCATCCTCTGCATCTGATGACTCCATGGGATGGGGTGACCTCCCTGGGGATGTGGGTGGAGGTGTGGACTGCAAGGCCAGATCCTTCATTTTGGGCTCCAGGGAATTCAGGGCAGGAATACGAGCCCAGAAATGAGCATTTTGGGCACAGAAGGTGGGGCACACGTATACACACTTGAATAGATTGTCTCTCCCATTTAGATCCACAGTGCACATGAATTAAGGGGTATCCCAGTAATTTGCAGGCATTCCTTTAAGCAGAATCAGCAGCCACCTGCCTGGCTTGGGGCAGCATTTATGTAGAGGACTCCAAGTACACCTCAGCCTTTATAAATTGGATAAATCAGGCTGTGCTCAGGAAGTTGGACTTTCTCCTGACTTTATCAGACATTATCAGCCCTTACCATGAAGTCCTGACTCGCAGACTGCATTGGTCCTGCTTTTCCATCTCTTTCTGTGCCATGAAGTCAGTCCCTTGGGGTGAACAAGGGATGAGCATGGTGCTGGGCATCTCCTCCTTCTCCAAAAGCTCTTCAAGACCCACCTCATCATCCCATGTCTTTTTGGGACACAAAGTGGTGTCAGTGGTTCCATCACTGCTTTTTGCCATGATTTCAGGTGGTCCTGACCCATCTGGAAGGGAAGAGGTGATGATAAAGCAAATTTCCCCACATGCAAACCAGAGCTGAGATCCTGCCATGAGGAAATCCCTACAGAACTGGAGCTTTGGTCACCGAGCCACCTTTAAGGATTCAGTTTGTGAAGTGCCTTGGGTGAGTCAGACTCAGCAGCACCCTGCCACTTGAAGGAGGCGTTTGGCAGAATGAATAGAAATTGCTTGCTTTACACTTCTGCAAATGTCTGTGCTGGTTAAGCTCGAGAATATTTTTAACAAAAGATGGCACAGCAGAAATATTTCAAACAGGAATTCTGTATCACTAAATATGGAGTTACTTTTCAAGTCTGAGTGTGAGCAGGATTTATGGGAAGATTGTGCCTTCAACTATTGCTACCACAACTGCTGGTCCTACCCAGTCATTAAATACTGGGTTTTTGGAAGCACTAGGAGCCTTTCATAGTAAATAAATATAAGTATCCTCAATTTACGATTGGAGAAACAAAGACAGAAAGCAAAGACTTTAGATCTTCCTGAGATCTCAGTCTGTGAAATGTCCATGCTGGAAAACCACAATGCTCAGGAAAAAAGTGATACAGGATCTAAGAAAGCTTCAACTGTTTTATAGAAACATTTACACACATCAAAACATTTCATCCCAGGCTACTGCCACTGCAGGTAGCTGCTAATTAAAATCTGCTGTGCTGTGGCTACTGTCTCTAAAACTCTGGCCAGCATATGTTTTATTTCTCTTCTTTTTTATGTTTCGACGTTGTTTGTTTAGTTTCTGAGCTTGTCTGATGATATTTTCAAAATTCAGTTTTATGTTTGAAGATTAAGTTTAATAAGCTCGTACAATATATAGAAAAGATTATAATTTATTATTCAAAAAGTTTCCTGACAAGATGTCTACAAGAAACATGACCCAAACCACACCGCCTTGTAATAATACCTCTTAAAAATTCCTGACCTCCCACTAAACACTCCTGCAGACTTCCCTGCCTCAGTCCTGGCTGAATATCTCATATATGTCCCCTGTAACATTACACAGGAGGAAATGAAACGGGAAAGTCATCAGCTCAGACTGACAAACGAGGGCAATTATCTACCACCAGGTTATTTTCTCCTAGTATTGACAAAAAAAAAAAAAAATTCTGGCAGGGAAGGGCGGTAGGCTCATGAAAACACTTTTGCATCCTGTGACGCTTGAGGCATCTTCCCTTTTCTTAAAAAATGGGCCACTGAAAAATNAAAAAAAAAAAATTTCTGGCAGTGAAGGGCTGTAAGCTCATGAAAACACTTTTGCATCCTGTGACGCTTGAGGCATCTTCCCTTTTCTTAAAAAATGGGCCACTGAAAAATGGTGCACTGGAAATGGAGAGAGGGAATGGGCTGTTCTTAGAGGGCAAAGGGAGTCCAGGTGTGAGGGACACAGGTGTGAGGGACACAGGTGTGAGAAGCCCAGGTGTGAGAAGTAAGAGCAGAACTGTGAAGAACACGGCTGCTCTGGGGTCAGCCCCTTCTGACAGGGGTTTGGAGCTCACATAAGCACGCCCAGGCTCAGCCCAGGGGTGGTGCTGCCTCTGCCTGCCCCCAGAATCACTTCTCAGGGCCTCCTTCATCCCCAGCCCTGCTCCTGCACACCGTGCTCACTGGAATAAAGGTTTTCCCAGCAGCAGGTGACACTCCAGCCTGAGGGCAGTGTGTCCTCTCCCAGTGGTTTCCATGTGCCCTCTGGCCTGGCTTGCTCCTTTCCCTGCATTATGCTACAAGGATGGACACCTTTTTGCCATCACCACCGTCCCTGTGTCCCCACAACTGCAGGTGACAACCAGGCTGGGCATGGGGCTGGTATTTTATTGGCACAGCTGTTTGACAATTTGTGATTTGCATTATTACAGATTTCATATTTGCTAAAACCAGCCTGCTTTTCTAGCTGGAGAATGCTTTTTTCCCCTATTTTTTTCTTTTTGGGTGTTTTATTTTATTCCTTGTGATAGGGTTTGGAAGCACTCCTATGAGACAGCTTTGTGTGAGCTTCGTCCACATGCCAACAGCTACTCACCATCACTAATAGGTAAAACTACTGGGGGATTTTAAAGCTTTTAACAAGACCTTGTCTAGACTGGTATTTAGTGGCAATACAATTAAACCATATTGCAGAAGAAAAAAAAAAGAAAAAGAGATTAAATTATTTTAATTACCTTTTGAAGCCACTTCTTCCCTGTAGAGGTCAGACCTTGATTTAAATTGGTGCACATCAGGTGTTGGTCCACTGATGCAGCAGCAGTGTGAAGGTTAAAGGGATCACGTGTTTTTCTATAAGACAGGCTAAAGCCTGGCCTATAACACAGCTATATTTGCAATAAACCTGTTCTTTTTTTTTTTTCCTTGCTACAAACTTTGTCAAAGGAGTCCCTCAGCATGGGGCTGTCACTCAGGATTCATGTGAAATGTCCAGGATGCAGATATTGGGTGTAAATTTTCCAGGGATGCATGGATGGGTTTTCCATGCCTGTTCCCCACGGGCATCTCCTCACCCCTTTGTGCCACCCTGCCCTGTGGATCCTCAGTGTGGAGTGAACACCAACCATGTCCAGAGTGGCAAGGGCAATATTTATTTATTTATCCATATTTATTTCTCCCATATTATCCCATGTATTGTTTCTCCACCATGCTTGGATGGATGGCATTGCTTTGCTCCTTGGGCTTTTCCAGCCCTCCCTCCACATCAGATTCATCTCCAGTGCCTGATAATCTTTCCCTAGACAATTAAACCTTCATTTGTTGCTTCCTTGCAACTCCAGATTTTAAAACTATACACTTTTTTTTTCTCTGTTAGGTTAGGATTGCTTCCAACTTCCAATCCCCAATTTAGATTACACGCTCAGAAACTAACTCCAAACATTTACTGCGTTTGAAGGTCACAGTGCTATTGATTGATTTCCAGTTATAATGTATGTTGTCCTAACATGAGTTAAAAACATTCTGGGCTAAATCCAAAAATGCTGGGATCAAAGCATCTGGACTTGTTGCTTTCATGTTTGGCACATAAAGGGGCTGGCAGTCACCAATGTGGTCTTGGCTGGGCTATAGTTGTTTTCATTCTCTGATGTGAAACAGTTGGGAATCACAGACCCTCCAACAGTTATAGTGGACTAAATAAAAATTGGCTTAAAAACCTGCCAAGCGTTTGAAAGTGCCAGTCTCCAGAGTTTTTCACAACTTATTGGCTATGGCATGTTTTTCTTTTCATTTCTCTTGTGTTTTTTTCCTTCTTCTCTCTCTTTTTTTTTTTTTTTTAAGAAAGAATTTTCTGCAAAATTAGACTTTCATTTGGGTATTTGAAATAGGTAAAGTCTTCATCTCATCAGACTCAATTTATCATCTTTGATCTGACTTCACTCATTCCTTTGGCTGCTCCATCTGATTTTATAATTAAAAAAAAAGAAAACACAACATTTTTGCTATCAAACTTATCACATAAGAAAATAAACAAGGGCCAATTTCTTGGCTAGCCCATCTTAAAGATATCCCAGCACTGCATCTGCATGTCAGCTTTTCACTTTCAAATTCACTTTAAACAGATTATTCCTAAAGTTTTTTCATCAGTCTTCCCTAAAAGTCTTCTATTTATATTTGCTGTTTATAAAATCGCATCCAGAGGCCATTGTGCAACGCGCTGCACAGAGTCAAAAGCCATCAAGCCCTTGAGACAAACAATGGAAACGCTTTACAGATGGGAGCTGTTGTACAGATGGAGGATGGGGGCAGGAGGGACATGGAGGTTGGAGAGAGGAAGAATTATGGATGTTGGCCATGCTTGCGAAAGAAGCCAGTGGCAGAGCCAGCCACTTAACCCACATTCCCATCCAATTGCTTCCCTACTAATTAATTTTCCTCTCTCATCCTTTTAGAAGGCACATTATAATTTTTACCCCCTCCTCTCGTGTTTCTAAAAAAACAAAGTGCTGGCGATTGAAAAATCAAATTCTTCACCAACGTCACGCATTTTTTCAGTCACTTTGGCTAATTTCTAGGAACTTTGTGTGGGCCTTGGGAGCAATGCTCTGGGTCAAGCATGGGGGCTGCCCCTGGTGAGGGCAGCACCAGGAAGGTCACTGCTGCCAAAGTTAGAGAGCTGCTCCTGTTATTTCCAGCCAGACAGCAGCACCTCGCTGCACACTGGGTTGAGGTTTATGCTCAGACAAGTTTTAGTGCAGTCTATCGGTCAGGGAGAGCAATGCTGCTCCTCCTGCTTCCCACTCTTGACAGCTAATCCACAGGAAAAGGGAATTTATTGTGGCCCCATCAGTGGTTCAGCCCTGCACTACACCTCGGCGTCCAAGATTGATGCCACCAATGTTCTTTGCCCATCCCTCCGTGGCTTTAGCAAACATCTCCCAAGGGACCACGTGCTGCAAATCCCCTTTCTGCTGCTCCAGCTGAGCTGAGATTCCCTGGATTCAGGCAAGTGATATAAGAGCAAAAAATGGGAGGAGGAAAAGGACTATATGATCCTTAACCTCTGCATGAGAAGCAGGGTCTTCTCTGACTGATTTTTAAACAGACCATTTTCAACATCTCCATGAGGCTTCCAATCAGTTCTGGGACAGTAAAACTTGGACTGAAGAGAGGCTAAAACCAGCTAAAACTAATGCTTTAGAGACAGTCAGGACATGAGGGATGAAGTGTTAAAGCAAAGAGATGATTTCAGTTCTGGCACCTTTGGCAAGGCTAAATATCTCCTTAGGACTTGTAGCAATGAAAAAATGAATGTTCCACTAAGAAAACCAACACTCAGCATAAAACACACATTTACCATTAATATGTAGTCTAGAGCCACCTAAAAGTAAGATTACCTTATAGTAAAATGAATATAAATTTGGCTTGCTAAAGGATTTTGAGGACATTTTTGTGTTCAGGTGAAACATTATCAATTGCTGCTGTGTGTGGCTGTATTTATACAGTTTGCTTTTCATATTGCCATTAGAAAAACCCGTGCACATTCTTTCCATGTAAAATAATTTTGTAAAATAACTTAGTCCAACAGTTACACCTAGTCTGAGTATCAAAGATTTTTTTTTTTATATTTTTAATGTTTTGATTATAAGTGAGTAAATGAGCATATGTGCAATTATATTTTGGGTGCAATAGCTTCAGCCGCCACATTTTGGCATTTTATTTTATTAGCTAAAAGCTCACATATGGTTTCCATGTTTCCAATCTGGCTTTAAGGATGCAATGGCTGAATTAAGCAATGTTTCTCCTCACTCCAATTCCCTTAGATATACTTAAAAAGTCCATTCAGATTATAAAAAAAGTAAATTAAGGTTTATAATATTCAGAAGGTGGCCCATGGTAGTGAATAATACAGTGCTATCTTGTAAGTCCCCTTGCACCCTGCAGAAACTGTTAAAGGCCAAGTTTCATAGTTTAAAATATTAAATCACTCTGTGATCCTGTGGGGCAGAGGCATGCCTGAATCCCAGCATATTTCTTTTACTAACAACACCATTCTATCAGCGTGAGAACCCCCAGATAATGGTCACCCCACACGGCCACTGGGATTTTCAGGTCCTCCAGCAGCTCCTCATGTTGGACCTCAGGGATTTGGGGACGATTTTGAGAGACCCCATCAAACACAGTCTGACAAAGTCTAGAAAAATGACCCGGAGGAAAAGAGCTCAGGGTCACTTGATGCGTAGCTGTGGGAGTGGTCAACAGGAATTGTTGGGTCAACAATGGATGGGACAGAGGCCTGGGAGAGGGGCACAGCTCCAGGGGGCTATGGAAAGGGCGTGGGCAGCTCCGTGTCCCACAGGGTTTGTGGCAGAGGTGGAGTGGCTCGGACACCAGGCAGCGCTTCCCAGCCACAGACGCTGTGAATCCCTAAATGCAAAGAGGGAAGTCAGCGAGTCCCTTGGGAAGAGGTTTGCAGTAACTGCAGGCAAACACACGTCAGGGATGGTCTTGGCCTCAGTGCAGCAGCTTGGCTGAGTGACCTCCCAGGTCCCAGCCAACCCCGCGTTCCTGTGAGCTCATCAAAACACATCCAGCACGTCTGGGAGCACGGGAACGTGGGGCTTCTCTGCTGAAGTGGTGCAAAAGTAAATCAGATCCAGGATATCCCTCTTTTATCACGGAACTCTGGAATGGTTTGGATTGCAGGGGGGCCTTTAAAGACCATCTCATTCCAACCCCTGCCATGGGCAGGGACACCTTCCACTACCCCGGATTGCTCCAAGCCCCATCCAGCCTGGCCTGGAACATTCCCAGGGATGGGGTAGCCACAGCTTCTCTGGGCACCCTGCACCAGTACCTCACCAACCATCCTAATACAGACTTACTTCTCCAGATCTTCAAGTTTCCATCTAAATCCATCCAAATCCAGCAAAACATGCAAGTTTGAACATATCCCATATTCATAGGTACACTTAAGCACGGGATTAAACAGTTTTCTGAATGGGGTCCCTATGTTACTAAGGATTGGCTGTTAGTCTTGGCTCTTTTTTTCAGCTAAATTGAGATGGGAAAAGGTTTCCACACTGGGATGAAGCCAAGGGCTTTTTCTCTCCCTTTCTCTCTCTTTTTTTCCACCTTTTTTTCTCCAATAGAACAAGATAGATGCCTGACAACTTTTTTCTATCTTGCTAATATCCTGGAATCTGGGCCTTTGGATGTGGGAAACTCAAGACTAAATCACTGCTCATACACATTCAGCTGAAGATTGCAATCCCAGTTCTCACATACGTGAGCTCTCCTGACCACTGGGATGTTTAAACCAGCAGAGTTCTTATTATTTGGATAAATCACAGAGTAAGAAGGGGAGTGTAAGGGATGGTCTAAATTCATCTGCTTTTTCACAGGGTTTTGGTGTTGACAAATAATTTTCTAAAGCTTTGTTTTAATTGAAGTGTCCTAATCAACTCTAAACATTTGACTGATATTTTAAAGGGTGACCATTATTTTTTTCCGTTCTTTGGAGATATCAAACTACCATAACTTTGCCTGAAGTCATGGAAAAGGAGTTGACCTCAGCTTTTCTGAAAATCAGCTGTACATATACCATGTTTGTGAACAGAATTGCTGTCTGCGATCACTTTGAAAAATGTAGACCTTGGATGTTTTCCCTTTTTAGTACCAGTGAAATGAACTAATCAAAACATCGAGAGCTCGGAGAACAAGTGAATATTGTCTTGGAAATTCCACGTGGTGCCTGGACTGGTCCACATGGACACACAATCCGCAAGACCAGGAGATGCTTCAGCCCTTCTGCCGACACTTGAAAAAAAAAAACATTATAAGGTTTAAGGAGGAAAGCAAATTAATGGAAACATCCGCTTAAAAGGACCGTTTCCAATCACTGGTACTCCATTCATTACAGGCCTGAGTGGTTCCAGAGACAACAGGAAACTATGCATTGTTGCAATGCCAAGAACAAGAGACGCAATATGGATGTTGTGTTGCTTCTCACTCATGGCAAACTGAATGTTTTCATGCCCTTCCCATCTCGCCTGACGCGTTCGTCAGCCAGAAAATTACTGCCACTGTCTCCCTCGTGACCAAAAGGGAGGCAGGGCTGGTGTTTCGGGGCCCTTCCAGCCAGACACAGTTGGGTTGGGGTGCTGGCACTGGAGCTGTGCTGCTTGCACAGCCCCAGCAGCAGCATAAGGCAGACACTGGGCAGGAGCTCTGCCTGATGCATTGTCAAGCTAAAAAAACTTTTATGGGAGGCAAAGTTTTTACGGGAGGTAAAAGCACAGCAGTCATTTAATTACAACACCTCAAAGCCTTCAGAGAACCGCATGGATAAAGTTTTCCCGGGGCCACTGTGATAACTTGTTAAAATTTGGCCAATGCAATTTAATCTCTGCTCTGCCAGCCATTTCCCCAGCATCCCTGCGGCGTGGCAGTGACATTACGGCACAGACTCTCCAGCATGGTGAGGATTTGAAAATGTCACCATATGTTACAGATATCTCAAGAGCACATGGAAAAATTTCATCTCGAGGCCTGGCAAGGCACACACAGTAACACTGGGCTTTTTCAGAACGTGAAGCAGCAGCCTTTCAGCAGAGCTTGCTTACAACCCACGTCTAGCAGAGGGGAGGGTGCACCATTTCTGATTAGTGCCTAAGGAATCTGTACTCAAAATACTCACCAAGTAAGGCAGAAATAACCCTACAATGTCCACTATTACCCGGTCAACAGGCCATAACCAGGAGCAGGACATCAGCCCAGTGTGAAGTCCCTTTCAGTCTGCTACAGTCACCAACTTCTGTTGAGTTTGATGAAGCCAGAATGGGTTAAGAAATGGGTAGGTGTGGTGAAATTGTGCAACTTGTATTGTTTTGGCACTACATATATTCTAAACTAACAATCTTGGCCAAGTTAGGCTTTTTTTTTTTTCTTAATCTTTCCTTTTAGGCCTCTTGTAATTTAATCTTACCCAAAATTTATGGAAAGACTACATACCCACTTTATGCCAATCAGTGAGGATTAGTCTTTGCGAAGACTGTTTCTTCCGTGCTATTTTGCATCTTGGTGCAGTTTTCTAGATCTCTTAAATGCAAAAATAAACAAACATCCATACATCTGGGAGCAGGTTTCCAAGCGGAGCCCAGCGCCAGCTTTTTTTTCCTGTTCTGAGTGCTCAGCACCCACGATGGGGCCAGCTCAGCTAAACCAGGGCCAGGTTTCCATAGGAACACGGCGATCTGGAGGCTCCCATCGTGACAAATATGTGCAGATTCATCGTTCAACTCATCCTCCCACCCAGGAACGATAAAATGACACAGTGCTGCAGCAGCAGCAACATCAGCTATGGGTAACAGCAGCAGCAGCCCCGTGAGGGACACACAAACAGCTGGGAGGAATGTTGGCCCTGCAGGGAGATTGCTCAAGTCCTCAGTGCAGACCTGAGTGTTTGCTTATGTTCCTGCTTGGCAAGATACGGCACTGTGGAGATACTGGTCAGTGCTTGGGCAAGAGAACCATTTCTGACATGCCACTGATTCCTCAGAACGTAAGAAAGCCACGAGGAAGGGAGATACAGCCTTGGTAACTGCTCTTCCTTGCTGGTTTACTGGGCCTGCCCCTGATTTATGAAGTGCAGCTCTGGACAGGATGTTGCTAGTTGAGGCTGTGGATTTAGGGATGACCCATGTCCTGCAGGGAAATGGCTCTACACTGGACAGGGGATGGTCTGAGCAGGTGTTTTCCATCTCCAGCTTCTGTGGCGAGTCGAGTTGTTCAGTCTGACAACTGCCAAGTGCACGTTTAATTGGGTAGGAGACAGAGCTGGGTGAGCAAAGCAGGGAAGCCTTGCCCTTATTCATACAAACACCCTGAAGAATTTCTTTCTGCTTATACAGTGCCTCCTCATTTTGCATTTCCTTTCCACAAACATTTGAGTGAACCAAATTCACGGTAAAGCAATTCCACGATCTCATGAGAAAGAGTCACTGGAAATAATTTCTGTACACAAAAATACTCGGGCTTGTAATCAGGTGATAGTAGCCTCATGTGCCAGAGAAGCCACATGATGTTGAGTTTCTGACCTGTATCTGAATATGCACAGAATCAGAGAATCATTTGAGCTGGAAAACCCCCTAAGACCAGCGAGTCCAACCATTAACCCAGCACTGCCAAGCCCACCATGAGCCATGCCCCTAAGCACCACATTTACATGTTATTTGAACAATTCTAGGTGTGGTGATTCCACCACTGCCCTGCACAGCCTCTTCCAATGCTTGACCACACTTTCAGAGAAGACATTTTTCCTAATATCCAACCAAAACCTCTCCTGGGCACAACTTGAAGCCATTTCCTCTTGCCACATCACTTGTTACCCGGAAGAAAAGACCACTCCCCAGCTGGGTTCAACCTCCTGTCAGGGAGTTGTGGAAAGTGATAAGGTCCCCCCTGATCCTCCTTTTCTCCATACTAAACAACCCTTGCAGGTAGATTCAGCTATCAAACACAGGAGTGGTGAATAGTCACACCAAAAAAAAGATTTGTTGAGAAATTAGTCAGAAAAAATTTAGAGAGTAACAGTTGCATAGATCATCTTCCTTGCAAGAATTCATATAGCATGTTGGGAACAACTTTCAACGTGTGTGACTGCTTTGCATCCCACATCTTTTTCACAAGAGTTTTTCCCCAATGTTATTAAAAAAAAAACCAAAACAAACATCCAAACCCCCACAGTTATTTGCTCACTGCTTGTAACACTCTGCAACTTTAAAAATTCTTCCTCCCCAGTGCAAACATACTTCCTCAGAGAGGCAGCAGCAGAGCCCCGCTAAGATGCTTAAGAGGAGGTCAAGAGAAAAGCCATTTACCAGGGGAATCTCTCTCAGCCCTTAACACATTTTTATTGCTACCTATGCACACAGTGTTCTCTCAGAGGCTAGATGAATAAATATGCCTCTTTTGAGCAAACATTTATAATGCTATTTGAACACGGGGGAAAAACAGTTTCAGCTTAAAAATGATACTCACACCATGTTTACATTTTTTTTTCCCAAGCTGCAGTTAAAATGAAACTATCCAGACAGACATTCAGCATGAGGCTCAGAAAAGCATGTTTCTTTTGGCCCCTTTTACTACAGAATTTCACCTAAAAATGAAATACAAAAGACTGGGGTTTGGGGGGGGGGGGAAATACAAAAGAAAGATTTGTTTGTAGATGAATTACTCTGTGGAAATTCCTCCAAGAACATCAGTGTAATTGCTCATTAATAAGAGTTGGAAGATACTTAAAAATGTTTCTCTTCCTTTGAACTTTCTGCAGCCAAACAGGGTCCCTGAGCTGGCCATGTACTTGTGCATGGACTTCACTTGGAATGAGGGGGTGCCCCTTTCCTCCTCCTCCACCCCCCAAAACCCAGCAGATGATGCTCTGATCTGCTTTAGGGCACTCTGAGCCCAGCTCTTGTTGGCAGATCTGCCCCTGGACAAGGAACTTTCTCATTTTCACCTCTTCACCACCAAATTTTAAATTCCCAAGGCCAGGGAGCTGCTCTCATTTTATCAGATGATGGAGGAATGAGCTGGACCTCTGGACACTGTCCCAGCAGCATTCCTGATGCCAGTTTTAAGAGGACTCCTCACACACTAAAAGTTAAGGAGCTCTGAAGGGCTTTCCTGGCCAGGACTGGAGGAGAGTAATTAGCCCCTGTAAGGATCCCCGTTCTCCGAGCTGTGAGAAACTTCAAATCCCACTGACTTCACTGGCACTTCAGGGCACTCAGCACCTCCCAAGATTAATTCCTCAAGCAGGGAGAGGTCTAGAAACATATATATTAGAGCACTTTACGTCTTCAGCTGCAGTAGGGCTCTTTCTGGTGAGCTTGACAAAGGACAGATTATATATTATGCCATGCCATAAACTTCAGCAATCTAAGAATTCTGAAAATACCCCGTTCTATTACTCTCCTCGCTTTGACATGAAATATTAAACACCGCTTACCAAAGTGATGTTATTGAACACAGATGTCCTCTATCACATTCAAATTGTTCAAGTCAATCTAGGTTTATATATTTTCTTTACTTAAGCGTTTGTATAAACCCAAGTGTGCCCTGACAGTAATGATTTCACAATATACTATATTCAATTAAGGAGACAAATATGCATTTACATTTTTACTGAACTTGTTTCACACACACACTCACAGGCTCCAGCTCCAACTTATTTTTGACTTTTGGTGGAAAATAAAGGAATAGAAAGGGTGCCACCTACTGAGTCGCTCAAACATTTTTGGAGGCCAAAAAAAATCATGCAAATTACCAATACGCTCATTCCAGTAAAAAATAAACAAACCTTCAAGCTATATTTGTAAGCCTGTGGGAAGATAGCCATAGGGAGTGTTCTGGTTATCAAATCACTCAGTGACTGCAGCTCTTACCAGGGTGTGCGAGACTCCAGTCCAGCTCCCCCTTGACTCCCAGCAGGTTTGAATCCACCTATTCCTCTGGAAAACCCAAGCAAAATGAATCAGCCTGTGTCGTGGCAGTCCATGAATATCTTCTGCAAGCAATGGATGTCACAACACGTGAGAATCCAGCAGCGTTGCACCCAACAGGAACTGCTCTGTGGGACCCACATCAATGATCAGCCTGCCAGGAACTGAGAAGGTCTGCTCTCAAGTAGCTCCTAAACTCTATCAGGCAGATGAAATTTAGGCAGATATGTAAATTTACAAGCTGAAAAGGTGTATCAAGGCTTAAGAATGAAGACAGGCTCTCAGTACCACTTCAAAAGCCAACGTCCCTTTCTGACATCCATCAAGGCACGGCCTAGTCTTTAAGATCCTGCAGAGTGAGGCAGAAATATTGAAGGTGTTGTGCCAGTGCTGCAGTTTCCTCACTTGAGGAGGATAAACTATCAAAATAAGATTCCATGTTGCCTTGATATCAGGCAGAGAAGCTACAATGTGTGGGTTTTTGTCAGTTGTAAAGGTCAGCCTCGTCAGCTTTGATGTCCACAAGGGGAAGCCAAGCAAGAGCTCTGTAAATACACCTTGAGGCAGGAAGATCACACCTCTGGTAAATCACAAGTTTTTATCTGGTCTGAAGCCAGTGACAAAGCAACACCTTTGTGGGGATGGGGAATTACAAACAATCCCTCCTGACTGGCCACCAACACTGCTCTCCTTCATTCCCCAGAGCAGCCTCTGTGCAGAACAGTTGGGATGTGCCTGCCATGAGTAATTTGTGGCTTAGCTTCCTTCCACAGAAGATGAAAATCATGTTGATTTTCTTTGGAAAAATTGTAGTTATGACTGACAGAGCCCCAGCTTTTTATTCTTCTTGATTGCACACAGAGTCCTCACCAGACCTGCAGATGTGCAGCTGTATCTTGGTCTTGGCACATGCAGACAGACCAAAGGTTTCCACAGGTTATTGTGTATTTAATATCTGCCAGTTTCTTGTGTTGGGGACTGCTGCAGCAATTAAATACTTGGGAAAATAATTGTGAAACATTAACAGGTCCTTATTGTTAACAGGTATTTCTGGCAGAGATTCCTTCAGGGCAACTTGGCCAAGGCACTCTGGTGGAGTTGGCAATGGCATTTTTCCCAGAGGGACCTTCAAACCCTCTTGTGTGGGGCTTTGTTTTGCTGGCAGCAGAGACAGGAGGAAACCCAGTTTTCGACATCCTCCTTCATGCCCACTCAAAATAAATCACTAATTTATTGGTCATGGTGCTTTTCACATCTCCCCTGCCTTGGCACATGATGCTGCAGCGCAGGGGCTGAAGCACCATTTATGCACTTGAGATAACAAGGGCTGCAGATCCATCCCTTCTCCAGCTCCTGAAGGGTCCAGGGCCTTTCTGCCTGCACAAGCCCTCACTGAGACACGCATCAAAATGGATTTCTACTGCTGAAATCATTCTGTCCCGAGTGCCTACAGGCATTTTTTGATTTTTCTCAAAGGAGGCAGCCCTGTCTTTCTAGAGGACCCTTGTGTGTTTTAAAAGGCAAAAAACCCCAAGGCTTCTTTCTTTTTTTTTTTTTTTTTTTAAGCTTGCAATCAAAAATAAGAGAAAATCCACTGCAAATTCAAATATTTTTGCACCAAATTACACATCTTTTTATCCCTTGTAGAGAGCACATTATCAGAGCCGTGACACTGAACTACCAAACCAATCCTCAAAGCTTCCCAAGGGAAGGAAACCCCCAGCTAACACTCCACAGCAAAAGGGTTTGCAACAAGAAACCAAACCCACCCAGCCCTTACCAGTGCTCTTTTCACAGACATAAAGATTTCCAGGTGCTTGACATCCACGTTAACTTTTTAAGTAATAAAACTCGAGGAGAGGATTCCCGTTGGATCGGAGGAGAGACTTTGCTACAACAATAGCTGAGCTGGCAAACTGACTCCTTTCAACACATTCTTGAGTTTGTATTTTAAGTGGTTTTGCCACATTGGCAGCCAAAAATAACTATTTTCTGATCAAATTCACTGGTTCTTGTAAAATATTTTAACACGCTAACTATGACCGTGAGCAGTTCTAATAGTTTTTCAAGCTGCCTGTTCAAACCTCTTACTTTTGAGAGGGTGAAGGGGTCCACAAAAGGCTCAAGCAGAGTGATGCCATCCATGGCTGCAGTTCCTGAAGCATTCCCACCCCTCATTACCCAAGGATACAGCCCATATTTCATGTGATGCTATTTGCTGCTTTGTATTTAATATATACCCTGACCGTAAAGTAATAATTAAGAGCAGCCTTCCCCTGTACCTTGTAGTGCAAGGCCAAGATCCACAACAGCTACCACAGCTGAAACGTCAGGGAAAAGGGAGAAAAAGCAAATGGACAGGCAGGAATTACCCCACAGTCTCTACTTGCACCGATCTTGCTCTTTGATGATGATGATGTACAGCAAGAAATTTTAATGTGGTTCTTAGAGGAGAAATAAATCATTTAAAAACTGGATTTCTGGTTGAAAAAAGCCTCCTCCAGCTGCAAAAATTAGAGAATTTTCATTAAGTCCCTTTTTAAGTAATTTATGGCACTTTAAGACTTACCAAATAACAAAGAAATGACAGGCTGGTTTTAATGGGAACAGGGCAGAATCAGTGGACATGGAGCATTTCTACCCCAAACGTGGCTCCATTTATCCAGCCAACACGAGCCCAGCTCACAGTGCTGCTCCCACTGGGAAGCCTCTGTGGCCACCTCCAATGCAGGGGACAGAGCTGAGACAACCCCTGGACTTCTGGGTGAACCAAGGACTTGCAGGCAGAAAGAAAACACAAAGTACAGAACCTGCTCCAAACGGCAAAGCTGCTGCTTTTGTACTGCTTTGGGTAAGAGGTCAGTGAGGTCACCTGAGCAGGTGGAGCTCAGCTACTGTGGACCAACATGGTGGTCTTGGATAACAGACCTTAGTTAATTAATTAATTATCATTAGGCTCTTGGAATCACTAGAGGGAGAAGCGAGCACATGCCTTAAATCAGGATGTTACATCTGGATGGGAAAAAACACCCCGTAGACAATGGCATGAAGCATTTAAGCATTAACTGTAATATCTACACCACATGCAGCTTCTCAAGATGTTTTGCTGTCATCAGCTTAGTAAAAGATAAAGATTTATTGGGCTATTACTGAAAAGGAAGCTAGATACTGCCAAATGGCACGGACAGTTAGATGACTACTTGCTGACATCTTTATTCATATATAAAACAACACAACCGAGTTGTGTTTTTTTTTTAACTACCATGCTTGAAGGAATCAACAAAGCAGTGCCTTATCATACAGAACCTTTAAGTCATTTTTAAACCATTCGTGGGGTTTGGATGGTTGTTTTTATTGCGTGCATACAGAATATTCTATGAGCACCCTGTGAACTCCTGGTGCTGACTAAAAGAAGAGATAAGCAGTGCTGGCTGCAGATTGGGGCAATGATTTCTGAAGGTGCTGAGGGACCATCCCATGGAACAGTGCTCCCTGGACACAGTCACGAGGTCACTCTGGTCCCACGTATCTCAGACATCACGGAAAAAATCTTTACTGTGAGGGTGATGAAGCACTGGCAAAGGGTGCCCAGAGAAGTTGTGGCTGCCCCACATCTAGCTGGAAATAGATGGTCTTTAAGGTCCCTTCCAACCCAAACCATTCCATGATTTATGAACATTTCAAATGCTGCAGAGGTATGGCTTTTTAAAGGTTTAAAACACAGATCAATGCTAACTCTGCAGAGGTTGAGAATATTCTGGTTTAATATTTCATGTCTAGTTTCTGATCAGCTTTTAACAGCAATCTGAGAGGTTAATAGCAATAACATCAACAGCTTCTTTGAATAGTATAAATATGGCTTCTAATAAAGAAATTACTGGATAAGTTGCAAGGATTATAGAATTATTTTTAGAACGTATGTCAAAAAGACGACAAACCAAATGAACTTAATTATTCTGTTCCTTGTTGAAAACTGCAGGAAGAGTGAAGTAAATCACACAAGACAGAAGCCTGCAGTATTACACAGCTCGATTCAAAACGTTTGCCCTGAGATTTCAAAAGGAATCCAAGCCTGCTCTCCCAGAAAGCAACAAGCCAGAGCTGTCCACTTTTTCTCTGACAGCTTGATCTACCGTTCCCCCTTTGTTACACATTTTGAATTCAATTTAGCCTGCTACTTCCAATTAACCAGCACACTCTTACTGCATTATTTGGCACTGAGCAGGCACACATGTTCCTTCAGCTCCTGCCAATGTGGGAAGACAATACCCTGAAGGTGAACCAGGCAATTTGTTGGCAGAACTGGGCTCTGGGAAGTGCCCGAGCAGGCTGATGGGAGGCTGCAGGTGTGTGGTTTCAAACGCCTTCAGAGTGCTCCGTGCCCAAGTCCTCCCAAAATGTTACACTTCATAACCACCCTCTTCCAGCAAGATTTATGCTGTGTTTTGAATATTTCTAATACTCTGCAGTCTGAGTGTTAGAAAGCTCTATTTGTCAGGCTCAGTCACTGGCCAGGTTGCCCTGGTCAGGGTCCATAAACAAACCCATTTGGGCACAGGCCATTATTTATTCTATACAAACTACTAAAAGCAGGTGTGATTTCAGCCTGTTTGCTCTGAATGTGAATTACTTCAATAGAATAAAGACACATCCACAACATAAGCCTGTTGCTTCAAGACTAGCAATAAGGGAAAAACAAGATCAAGTTTTAATGACATGTTTATATAAAAAAAATCAGCATCCTTTCACTACAACACGTCTACAACAGAAAGTACAGTACAAATCCGAGATACATCCCACACTTTTCTTGAGGAGGGATTACAAATTCACAGAGACATAATATTGCTATGCAAGTGCTTATTAAAAGCAATAAAAAGAACAGAACAAACAATTTATGCTCTACAAGGCTGAGATTTGGTGTTTACTGCTGGGAATTGCTTTACACAGTGTCAGAATTTAAAGCTGTGACCTTGCAAAACAATTCCTGGGCACAGTTGCAGCCCACGCACGGAGCTGCTCACACAGCCACAGGTCAACCTGAAGGAAAAGTCCTTCACAAACTGGGGACTGAGAAGGTTGCTAGCCTAAATATAAAAGTATTAACACAAGGATGGGAGGATGGAGGTTTCTTGGTCCAACAGCACTCTAAAAGGTTGTTCCTAAGCTTTACTTTGCTCTGATAAGAAGCTAAATTCTAACAGAGTCACTGTTTGATCTGCACAATGAAGCCACGATGGCTCCCAAATGTGTCTTTGACTCTTCTGGGAAGGACATGAAGGTATTATTTCCATGTTTGTCCCGTTGGCAACTCCTGACACTATGCTGGTTATTACTTACACAAACAGAAACCTGCAGCCAATCAAAATAATATGGTTGGCAAGGAATCTGGGCAAACTTTAATAGCTATCGTTCTTCAACATAAAAAGGATAAAAGTAGAATAATAATTTTTGGCAGGGGAAGCGGGGAATTTTTAAAATTCTGATTGTTTTCCTATGAGGATAGTGTTAGTGAAGTCTAACTTAAAACATGCTGTTCTGGTTTCATGGATTCGCAGCGAGCGAGGTTCTGCTGGGCCCACTGAGTTACACTCAACTCCTTCCCACTCAAACTGAAGTTATCTGGAACACACAAGGTAAGAGAGGGGGATTTGGCACAGGAGCTGCGTGGCTGAAATAATTCCAGTGTCCTTCTGAAAGGAGTTATCTGCACGTGCAAGTGCGTTACAGAGGAATACACAGAGCGCTCTCTTCAAGGAAGTGTAATTAACTTCAGCCTCCTGGGAAACGGGGAGCCAGCAAAGGCCCTCACCAAGAGGAAGATGGACATCAATTTAACTGTAAACCCCTTTTTCACAGAATTTTTCACTTTCATTTTCAACAAGCCCCAGTGCTGTGGTCAGGACCGTATCAGCCAGACACTCTCACTGGAATCTGATGAAGCAAACAAGCAGAGTTGTGTTAATTTAGTAGCAACTACACTCACTTGCCACAAAATTAATCTCTGGAAAAGCTGATTTAGTCAGTTTTCCATTACAAAATTCCATCCTGTCTAATAAAGACTACTTTGTAGGCAAAGAATTAGGTAAATGTGTTAAACTGTAGCAAGGAGCAGAATCAGAACAATAGTATCAGAAGCAAGTAAACTTCCTTAATTAGTAGTTAATAATGTAAAGTTGTGGCTCTTCTAGAAAACAAAATGCTGTAAACATTTTCTCTGCCTTATGAAAAAAAGAAGAACCAAGATAAGACATTCCAACTACCCCAATTAAAATTCCTCTTTTAATGTTTTTGAAATCTTTAATTCTGATTTTTACCTGTGTATGACTGTACTTTGTTTTGGAACAAGAAGTTGTGCAGAGCCACAAATCAGAATGGTCTGTTTGATGGCACTGAAGTGAACTTGTTTTCCAAGGTAATAACATAAAGAAGCCAAGAAGCATTTTGAATACAAAAGTCTATGGCATATGGAGTGGTTTGTATGAATTGACATTTTTTTTATTTAAAAAAAAAAGTTTGCTTAAATATTTCCCACAGCAGATCTACTTGGGCCTCTTAATTCATTGGCACAGGCTCAGTATCAGTCACTTAAAAGATGTGTTTCATCATGTACCTAAAATCGTGACATCCTTTAAAAACACGTAATACAAAAATCTTTTATTTCCTTATACTACATATTTACAACTCTACTATCAAGTTACTGTGGAAAATGTAAACAAGTATACACAGGTGTAAATAATATGGCTTGAGAAAGGTTTCCCCTTTGATTAGCTGCTCAAATCACACATCAGTCTACAAAAATAAGAGAAAAAACAGTACATCTGATACATTCTGCTGTCTGACAGCAGTGTAAAGGGTTTTATGCTGCTGAGTAACCACACCAGTCTGGGCAGCTGGAACGAACTGGGATGTCTGATGTACTGGAATGTGGCCAGTAGAGGGTCACTGAGGTAATGGGGTGTCTTCAGAAGAGAAGACCAAGGCTGCAGCCAACTACCCCATGGGGGCTCTGGGAGAGAGAAAGACAAAGGCTCCTCAGAGATCCACACTGAAAGGATGAGAAACAGTAGACCAAAGATTAAACTTGAGAAATTCTGATTAGAAACCAGGAACAAAAGGAAGATAACGAGACCTCCACTAGGACAGGTTCAGTATCTCCACCCTTGGAGATATTCACACCTAGGTAGGATGAATCTCTGGAATTTTACTTGGATGATGAATCTCTGACCCATTTGACTCTGAAGTTGACCAGGTTTTAAAGGGAAGCTCAGACCTTCAGAGGTTTTCTACAGCTTTACTCACTCGATGATTCTACAAATAATCTCGAGTACAGTGTGACACTTGCACTACTGTTGTAGTTTGGCTCTGCAGTAAATACAGAGCTAAGATCAAAATATGTCAAGTGCTCAACCTGAATCTTCTCCAGCAGGTGCTAAGATTATATCTCATTGTCTCACAGGAGATTTACCTCACAGGTTCCTGTTCAGTGAAACTGCCCCAAATTCACATAATTGTAGGATCAGACCCAGGCCATCACACCTCCAAAAGAACATTTAAAATGTCACTGCCTTGCTGAGAGTCACACGCTTCTGGGACCATAATTTTGCCACATTTACATTGAATTAACTTTCCAGTGACATTCATTGAGCTGTGCAGAAGAAATTAAAAGGGATCAGCATCAGCCCCAGTGATTTTCTGGCTGGAAGCACAGTTACTTAATTAATTTTGACACTTTCACAAATACCTTTACTTTCAATACCTATGAAGTGATGAATAACAACAATAAGACTTCCACGAAGCTTGGAAAACACCTCCTAAAACTGTACTGCCTCCCATAGATCACAATTTGAAATAAACTCCCAGGGGAGCAAGTGCCACTTGCTTTGGCCTGGACAATCATTGACTGTAGATGTGTTTAAAACCTGGGGTGAACCATGGGAGAAAATTGTTACTTCACCTTCCCATCCAACCTCCTGGATCCTGCCTCACCAACTCATCACTTACCCAACCACAACAACAAACTTCTTCAAAAATCCCAAGCTACCATCAATTATTGTCATTTTGTCTCTTGCAAAACAAAAACCTGTTCTTGCAGAGCTGCACTTTGTTCTGGTGGTGAATGGAGTGTCAGCACAAGAGCTGGAACTGCCCATACTCTGTGTCTACCACGGTCCTGATGCCCCTTCTTGAGTTCACTTTTGATACAGCCAGAATCAAGTGGTTCCTACACAGATTTTGTAACTCATAACCTAAAGAGAGGTATAAGGAGGCACTCTGAAATCTTTTAGTCTGGTTAACTCAGAATATTAAAACACAGAACATAAATTTCTTTATAATGACGTAGTTCTATATCAAAAGAAAACCTGTCTAAACAGACAAAATAGCACCAAAATGTCTCTGTTCTATGAGGTGGCCACCAGCAGCTGTTGAATGGTATCGGGACTGTTGTGAGATGACTTGGTTAAAAAAAATTGCTCAATAAAAGCACAAACCCCAAAGATACTATCTTTAAGCATCTCTCCTTGCTTACTATCTGCTTTCTCCATTCAAGATAAAACCTTTTCTGCATTAGCAGATGCTGTTTGATAAGAAGTGTTGCACAGTTTGGCTTGACAACCCACTGAGAAATTCATCTGGTAAGATGTGAGAACACAGAATGCCAGGAGAGTCTGGCAGATGACACCACATTCTTTGGAAGACACATTCAGAGACCTTCCAATCAGTCAAACCACACCAGAAATTCAAAAGATGCTCTTAAATAAATTAACAATGTATTGAGGACTCTTGTTGGATTGTGGCGGATTCTTTTTCAGCTGCAAGTTCAAAATTAGACTGCGTGCTTCTCTAGACACACAATGTCATTCAAAGAGGAATTAACTTGATGAATCCCTCTAGTTTCTGTGCAATGTGATTTTGCAGTGAATCTGTAGAGAAATAATCTGTGGAACACTCTTCAAACTTGGTGCTGGTTGTCAAGAGGGTTTAGAAAGTCCCTGATATGGAGCGTGGCTCATTCCATGGTGATGTGTTACACGCTGCTTATCCTGATACTCTTTGGAGCTGCTCTGATTAAAAACATATCCAGACTTTCAAGCAATGAATTATATTAATACCAGAAAGAATGTCCAGAGTAGATTAATGGAGGGGCAAGAGGCTAGGAATGAGCACATGAAACAGATTCAACTTTTAAAAAGGATCCAGCTACTAAATGGCCTCTGTAGTCTTCCATAAGAAGTGTGAATACTTCAGTACAATTCAAGCTGAATTGAATAACTGTTTTCATATCCAAATTCAAATACCGTCTGTGCATATAAAACAGTTCATTTATTAGTCCAAATGTTACTGTTGTAGAGCTCTTGGAAAAATACTCCCTCTTTCTTGAGCTTGTTCTTCATAAAAAGGAAGCTTTGGAGGGCCACCTAGAGAATTAAGTAGAAACACGGTTTCAGGTCCATATAACCTAATACTGAAATATTATATAGATTATACAATTTACACTTAAATAATTCAATAAATGGTAGCCTTGAAAAGAAGGTAGAGGAGGGAGTTACAGCAGCCTCCTCACAGAGGCAGAGAGCAGGCAAAACTGTAAAACACCTCCAAATCAGAAGGTTCCCAAAGTTTTTCCTAAACTAAAGGAGGAATTGTGATTAGACTACAAGTGAGAGGAAACCTTCCCTCCGTACACTATTTCATTAAGAGGAGGAATTATCCAAACGATCCAATGGGTTGGCTCTCCCATCCAAACCGACCACCAGCATGGGCCAGAGGTGTTTTACCCCACCAGGAAAGGCTGCACCCCCAGGCTGGTTACCTTCTCTGCAGGTTGGCCCCATCCAGGAGCTCGGGCAGGCACAGCTCCCGTTGTGGGGATCGCAGCGGGATCTGCCGGCACACTGGCACCGCAGGGAGCAGCCGGGGCCGTACCTGTCTGGCCTGCACCCTGCAAGGACAGGAGGGTTTGGGAGAGGGGGAACACTCCTCGGAGTCTCCCCCTTCTGTGGGATCAGGAAGCTGCTTAGACACCTACATCTGTTGACATTAAAACATGACATTTGGGAAAGCGTGGCAGTCGTCAAGTTTCGTCTGCCACATGCTCTGCCCAAGCTGCAGCCCAGCTGTCCTGAAGAGGTTCCCAGAATGGAAATCATTACTGGTTTAAAAACAGGGGTTGACAGCCCAACAGAGAACATCTTGGGATCTGCTCAGGAAAGTTGCTGTCAGCATCTTGGATCCTCACTATCTCCTGCCCCTGTCTCTCCTGCTTGGCTGGGCTGTCAGTACGTGCTGGCCAAGAGCCTTCTCTCACAGAATGTAACACTGAGAATTAGTCCATTTTATAGACACTCATGTCTTGCTCTGATTGCACAATTCTGCTGCCTCCTGGCAAATTAAACTCACAAAAAAAATCTCACTTCCAAATGCAAATACATTTCATACCTAGGCTGGCAAATCCTCACTGCAATTTTTTATGCATCAGAGGACAGGCAGGAAAAGAAAGTGAGCAGCAGGGTCACAAGGCAGGGTGTGAAACACACAGCAAACAATGGCCCTCTCTCTCTCACCTCGCTGAAAACCCCTGTAACCAGGGAATTTGCCTTGTCCCACAAGCACCCTCGGGTAAATGAAGTCCTGCTGAGCCCTGCATCAGCTGCAGCCCCAGCACGTGGGAGAACTCGCCCCGTGCGCTCCGAGCTTGGCCTTTTCAATTAGGAAATGTTATGAGAAAAGGTCTCCTCAAACACCTCTGGACCTGATTTTAATTTATGTAATACCACATTTTCATGTTAATAACAATGTGTATTTAAGACATCTGTTTGAAAGTCTGCAATGTTAATTTACTACAGAAAAAGAACGCCCATAAAAGTCTGTTATATTCTCTCTCTCTCTTTTTTTTTTTTTTAATTAACATTGCGCCTGTTTAATGGGTGCTTTACCAGAGTTCAAATTAAAATCAGGCCTTTTATCTTTATGGCTGCTGCACAGTCACAGCTGCTCACAGTTATATCACAGATGAACTGAGCCTAATTGAAAATAAAAATGCAAATAAAACCTACCCCATAACAGCTTTTCATGGATGGGGACTACCCTAGCTGATTTAAGAAAAATAAAAATGACTCGCAGAGTTTGTAAGGAGGAAAACCTCAATTCCCATTTTTGGTGCTGAACTTCCCCCTTGCGTTCCACTTTTGCCTAAAATTTTACTGGAAAGGTCCATGGACACGGAGTGCTGTGTGGGCAGTGAGGGTGGCTCATGTTCCCCCTGGAACAGTGCTGCAGGCTGGGAGCTTCATTTCCTGACCAAAGGACACTGCACAGAGGGAATCAAATTGGTTTCCATTTTAGTTTTGCAAGTTGCACTAATGCTTAAGCGCACAGCAATTTGTTTTAATAACAGCCTGCTTAAATCTATTTCTGCCCCATCCTAGAACAAAAAGAGAAATAATTTTCCCCCTCTGCTCCAGGGGCTCAGGAGGATTTTGGTTCCTGGAGAAGCTCCACAGTAGCACATGGATGTTCACTCCTTTTATCTTGTTTGTCAACAAACAAGCATCAGGGTCACAAATGTTTTCTGACACTCAGTTAAACCACTGCAATTCCTGTTACTCCAGTGGTTACCCTAAAAGTGCTCCATCATAAACACAGAATCCTAGAATAGCTTGGGCTAGAGGGGACCTTTAAACTCAACTGGTTCCAACCATGGGCATGGGACACTTTTCACAGACCAGGTTGCTCCAAGCCCTGTCCAGCCTGGCCTTGAACTCTGATCAGAGTCACAGCTGTGACCAGAGACTGGCTCAGGAATCTGCCACTGCTGCCTCTCAACCCTGCACCCAACCCCATCAGGGTACAGCAGTGGGGCTGGTTTTCCCCATAGGAAAAACTTCTCACTGATTTTTCTATCCTTGTTACAGAAGAGTTCTGCTCCTGTGGGCCAACACACTGCCCAAGTGCCTGCGCTGCAAAGGAGGGAATTACATTTGGGTTACAAAAGTAACCCAAATGTACAAAAGTATTTGGGTTACAAGTTCCTGGGCTGCTGCTGAAGGCCAGGGGAAAGCACAGCTGCTGCAGCTCCACTACCCTCCTCTGTGGGGATGCCATCCTGCTTCCAGGGGAAGCAAATCCAGAGCTGGACACACTTTTGCATTGGTCTGAAAAGGGTCACAAATGTCAGTGTGACAAAACATAAAGCACTTGGAGCCCTTGCTGCCCAACTGCACCCTCTGGAGTCTTCCCCACTACATTTGCAAAACTTCTTGGTCTATTCTTCCCCAGCCTGTGTTCTCCAAAATGCAAGGCAAATGACATTTTACAGCTGACCCATGAACGGTTTTCCTATCAGTATATCAATTTAAATATTGATTAAATCAAGAGGTACAAGCTTGCTGATAAAGGTGGCGATAACACCAAAGAGCAATTTTCTACAAACAATGTGTTCTTGAACACCAGCAAATGTCCTTTTACAGTTATTCTGAAACCAACAGGTCACAGTGCTTTAACTGTACACAGTCCAGCCCTTAAAAATATTGCCCTTACCAATGTCACACTTGTCTCCAGTCTTCCCAGGTGGGCAAAGGCACTTCCCAGTCTCTGGATCACAAGGAGCATCTCCACAGTCACACTGATGCTGGCACCTCTCACCAAACCAGCCCCTGTCACAGCCTGACAGCAAGAGAACACTTTAGATGCACATTTGAGTGGCAGGGTGCACATTAAACCCAGAGTTTTCCCAGGATGTCTCAGGGGAAAGCTCATAAATGAAATCAGTGTAAATGCCAAGCTTAATGAAGAATCAAACACTGTGGAATGGGCACAATATTTATACGAGCTCTCCTTCTGTTGGGGTTGTCTAATCTAACTTGTCAAAGGTATCTGTAAATCTGTCCCAGAAATGTAGCTGGCACTTATTTTTATTTTTAATTAGAACTCTCTAGAAGACCTCTCCATAACACTCAACAGGTTTGACATGCACCTATTTAATAATCTTATTTGGAGTTTTAGAAGCAAATTTAGAATCAGTAAAAGGGTCTTATTTTTAATAAATGGCATGTGGAACTCATTGCTGCAAGACATCATGGAGACCAGAACTTTCACTGTATTAATTGGAACCAGATTAGTTAATTTATAAAAGAATGGGAACACCCAGCTGTATAACAGGAAATCTGTCCCA
Source organism: Promerops cafer (assembly GCA_013398275.1). Classification (NCBI taxonomy): domain Eukaryota; kingdom Metazoa; phylum Chordata; class Aves; order Passeriformes; family Nectariniidae; genus Promerops; species Promerops cafer. The sequence continues at coordinate 92,901 of VZSE01006255.1, forward strand.
AACTCAGTGTTTCAGGATATTCATTAAGCTCAAAATATGGAAGAAGTGGATCCCAAGAAACATTTCAGTAATTATGTGAAGTTTTTTGAGTTCTGCTTTTGTGTTGTTATTTTCTTTTTTTCCCCTTCTTTTTTCTTTCCCATCAGAGGTGTACCAGTACCTTTTTCACAGTGGACACCATGGTAACCCAAAGGACAAAGGCACTGTCCTGTCACTGCATCACAGCTAGCTCCATTTTTACAGGCACAGGCCTGAAGACAGCCCAGCCCATAATATCCAAGGGGGCACCCTGAAAAATTAAAATGAGGAAGGTTCATGGAGAAAATCCTACACACCATTAAAATCCTCTGTATTCTCTGTGACATTCCCTGGCAGCCAACAAAAAATAATATTTATCCTTAACTCTAATCACGCCATAGGCTTTTGAACTTGTACCACCCAGCATCAGAGACATGCAAGATCTGGAAGGAGCTGGATGATCTAGGACATCCCCAAATTTTAACTGAACCAGTGAGGTGTGTCTTGACTACTCTGAAGCCCCAAACCTGTGACAATTACCCCGAGTGCCTCCACTTACTGTGCTCACAGGAGGGGCCGTAGAAACCCTCGGGGCACCTGCAGCACCCTGTGAACCTGTCACAGGTGCCACTGTGCTGGCACAGGCAGTCCAAGGAGCAGCCAGCCCCATACTTTCCTGGGAGGCACTCTGCTGGCAAGACATGGACAGAAAAACAAACAATCAAACAAACAATCACTGCCCTCACCCAGAAATGCTCGTATGTGATAGACTGCACTGCCAAGAGATGACACCCAGAGAGTAATTTGCAGACCAAAGAATATTTGTTATGAAGACACAGGATTTCTGCACAACTATGATACATTTACATACTTTGGAGAGAAATCTTTTATGTTATATAGATGTTTGAACAGCAATTTCCTCATCGTTTTAACAATTTCTCTTTTCACAGACTCGATGCCGAACCCGCACCATGTGTTGTAAAGCCTTGTAGTGAATGGCATAAATTAGATTTTCTTTTTTCTTTCTTTATCTACAGCAATATTTTCTTTTAGGCACTTAAAAAGTGTGAAAGAAAACATGAAGCTTTTCCTCCTCTGTGTTATCATTGGAGTTCACACTATTCAGATTCCTAATAAAACCAGGAGGATCTTTTTCACACATAGCAACAGTCTGTCCATGTATAATGAGCTATCTGCTTTTACAGAACTAAACACGTCTCAAATTACTGAAAGCCAAGTCATGCAGAAGGGACTGTGCCAGTATAATTAACCTCAGCATCATCTCTGAATAAGTTAACTTCCCACTGCTGGGATAATTTGAATCTGGGCAGACGAACTTAAACGAGCGTGGCCGTCCAAATAATCAGATGGAGAACTCTGCAAATGCCAGACAGGATCTTCCAGGAACATCGTATCTAATCTCTATTAAAAGGATGCCTGATTAGCTGTCTTTGATTTCCAGTCACAACACACTCAAACCCACACTGCTGTGGAGATCAGGACTCAATTTTCCAATAATTTCACTCCCTCTGTCAAAAGATAAATAGTGAAGCTCTCTCTAGTGATACAACACACAGTCCCTTATACAACGTGTGCCTGTCTTCCCCCCTGCTCCACTCCAGAGGTGTTTTATCTGTGAGATACACCCACAATCCAGTACTCCATGTGGGGACACCTGCACCACCCTGCTGAGGCTTGGCAGCCCCAGTGCAGCCTGTGGGTGACTCCAGAGCTCCCCAGGAACAGACAAATGGAGATGAACACAGGTGGCCTTTGCTAGGTCAGCCAGATATTGCTTAACTGCAAATGTTTTAGAGCCTGTCCACAGAGAACATTCACTGCCCACTGAGTCCTCACAGGATTCACACTGTGAGTAGCTGCATCTTTCCTCTCCTCCCTGCTCCTCCTCTGCACACAGATGCACAGTGGGGCTCTGAGTCTCCTCAGATGCAGAGTGGAAAAACTGCATCTCAGAATGCTGCTAAAAAGTGTCATTTCTACATGACACTTTTATACAGGGACACTCCCCTGTAACAACCAGTTCTTGGTATAGACACATATGGAGTTTGAGGTGAATATTCTACAGATGTCAGGGACAGAAATGCTGTAAATGAGGGCCTGGGAGGGTGTTGGGGAACTTGAACCATGGCAGTTATGATTTAATGATGACATCTGTCTTGAATGTGTACTCAGAACTATTTACTTGTATTTCATACCAGTAAACTTGTGGTTTCCTGAACATTCAAGTCTGTAGCTATACAGGTATCTCTTACCTACAGAGAAAAATAGGAACACAGAAATGCAGAATGGTTTTTGAGAGATGGACAGGACAGTTGTGGGAAGACTGGGCTGACAGCAGAAATTCTGGAGTAGGATATGAGCTTATTCTGTTAGTGTGCTTTGTCTTGCACAAGGGACAGCTGTCACGGAGAAGTAAGGGTGAGAGAGCAGGACAATCTCAATTGCTTTGGACAGATGTTATCAGAACATCTGGGAAGTCAATACATGGGAAGTTCAACTCCAGTCCAGAGTCAAATGAAAGAGAACATAACCAGTGAGGAGGAAGACACAGGCTTCTGCTGCTCTGAGGATCACATGGAAGAAGACAAAACCCAACATTCCTATGAACAAAAGAACACAAAAGTTGGACAGGAGAAGAAATAACAGAGTGAAGAAGAAATAAGGAGCATGCAAGGGAATTGATGAGCAGGACTCAGGAGGAAACTGTCTTTGAAAACAGACCTGAAGCTCTAACTAGGGGCAATTCTGAAACTGTTTGTCCTTGTCTGTGAGTGTCTGGGGACACTGAAAACCCCAGCTTGAGTGTACAAATCCACGGCCATCGAAGCAGGAAATCACCTTCCTCACAGGATCTTCCTGTCCAGCCGAGCCCGCAGGTGCAGTTGCCATCCACGTGGTCACAGATGCCACCGTTCTGACAGGTACATGTCAGGTGGCAGTTGGGGCCATATTGTCCCTGGGGACACACTACAGAGAATTAACAAAGTTTGAAAAAACCCAAAAATTAGCACCCCAAGAAAAGGATGAAGGTGACAGGGAATAACTACAAACACACGCTCCCCACATGTATCCCAGTTGATTAGTGTCTCCCTAGGGTGGTGGGACACTACTCCATGATTATTACCAGTTTCACCCAAACACTCTGTCCTGACACATCCCCTCAGCTTCCTGGAGAACCCGGTGCCCTGGCACCGAGGGTGGCAGCGAGGTGTGGGCAGGATTAGGCTGGGTGATGGAGCGGGGAGGAACAGAGGCTGAGCACCCCAAACCGCAGCGTTATCAGCCCAGGCCCTGGGGAGCGTGGCTACGAACAATGTTTGGCACTGAGTTTATTTGCTGGGTATTTCAGGTGTGTCACCCACTGGCAAGGTGACCTGGGTCCTGCTTTGTTACCTTGCTGACAGGCAGGTCCCATGTGGCCGGGGGCACAGGTGCACTCGCCAGTCCGTGGGTCACACTGGCCTTTGCCACAGGCACAGAACTGGGCACAGTCCTTCCCATACCGGCTCTCAGGGCAAGCTGAAGGGAACAGGATTTGTTACACACCCAGAGGATCCAATGGCAGTTTTCATTTTTAATATAGCCACAATCTTAGGGGAAGAGCTGGCTTTGTTTTTATTCCCCCTAATGCACTTCAAAGCATCAGCTTTGAAGCCAAAACCCACCCAAAGACACGACTGCTTTACCTTCTGAGACTACTTGTGATTATAAATATATAAATATGTTATTAAAAATAATAATATAATATGATTTCACATGGCATATTTACTGTCTTTCCTTATCAGAAGAGTGAATGTACAACTGAAATATCAGCTGCTCATCCTTCCAGCTTAAAACATCTTTCCTTCCTTAATACTCATGCTGCTCAACAAGGAAGAGCAGAGCTATGAGCAACCAACCATCAAACATTGCCTTTCTGTGAATAAGCTGAAGAGAATTTCACAGAGACCAGAGTTTTGGAAGCAGCACAGAAATTCAGCCACACCATTTAGCTCTGAAACAGAGAAGCAACAGTAGGGTTGCCATGGAGTCTTTACCAGTTTTGCCATGACAAAACTTGATCTTTTTCCCATTTATTGAAACTAATGGCACCATAGTGTGAAGCAAAATATTGAGATAATTTCTCAACCTCGAAATTTGGACAGGAAGAAGGAACTTGAGCAATTCATGCTGAGCTGGCTCTAGAAATAAACTTGGGCAAGCAGGTTGTAATCCTGGGATAAGTGTCCTTGCTTCTATGCATGCAGGAGTGAGGGAAAATATTTTGCAAGAGATTTTTTACAAAGCTAGAATCCCGATTTACAATTCAAGGAAGAGGTAACTGGGATCTGTCTGTTTTTCTTCTGACAAGCTCTTATGCAAATGATTCTCTTTGCTGTGTTTTGACAGAAGCAGAACATGAATGCTGGCTTACTTTTGCTGCAGTTGGCTCCGATGAAACCGGGAGCGCAATCACACGTTCCTGACGCAGGGTCACAGTGGCCCCCGTTCATGCATTTACAGGGATTTTGGCAGTTTGAACCATAAGTACCTTTTGGACACCCTGTTTTAAAAGAAAAAAAATACCCAGCAATTAGGTTAGGTTGCTTCTGGCCCTGCTGCATTTCATGTCTTAAGCACTTTGTTGCTTTCAATCGAAGTTTGATTTTCATTTTCTAATGTTATTCACTTCCAGAGGGCCAGGAGTAGGCATTGAGGAGCAGATGGCTGCTCTGGACAACGTGCCCTTGGGACAGCAGTGATTGTAATGTCAAATCCTGGAGAGCTGGACTGAGTGCTGCTGCTCCAGGCTCTGTGCTCTCCCATTCCCTTTAGCTGACAGTAGCAGGAAAAGCAAGCCTCGTTCTACAGAGGTTTTCCTCTTGGGAATTCTGTTCCAAATGAATGTATTCCCTCTTTCCCTCCTACACAGAAGGAGAGATGGGGTCATTCTCCCTCTTCCTTTGGGCAGCAGTCACTTGGTTTGCCCAAGTCAGTGAGAAGCTGTGAGCCATTTCTGCCTCTTTTAGCAGCTGTTTTATGGATATGGGGCAGGTCACATCTTCTAAAAATGTGTAAGTTGGAGAAAGTTTGTTTCCTCTCTAATCTACTCCTTCCCTGCAAACTGGAGCTGGCATTATCAGTGGTTTCTCTGAGAGGCTGTAGATTCCCCATCCCTGGAAATGTCCAAGGCCAGGCTGGACAGGGCTTGGAGCAACCTGAGATTATGGAAGGTGTCCTTGCCCATGACGGGGGCTGGAACTGGATGGACTTTAAGTTCCAACCCTGTGGATGGAAGACCATGAAAATGTGCACATGACAGCAACACAAAATTTCAGAAGACACCTTCTCAGATGATAAAAGGGAGGAACATTATTTAGATGCAAAGCCAGAAAATTCTCTGAGGAAAAAAAAGCAGCTGTATTTTGTAAGAACCACAAGAATCATTACACCTGGAGGGATTGCTGGGCCAGGGTTACATGGCAATGAACTGTATATGGAGAGGTTTTCCAGGTGGTAGTGAGGATTTCTGGTTTCTTTTTGGACTGCTAATGTTCAAGAAGAATCGAACAAAAGATCAAGAAGATGTAAATGCATTTGCCATGCTTAGTTTACATCTTTGGGATGATTTTTAGAGCAATGAAAGTTGGAACTGAGGGGAAGAGCTGGGCAGAGTTGCTGGGCACAGGCACCAGTGAACCTCCAGGGTGCCACCTCTGAACTCCAGAGATGCAGGTTATTCTCCTGATTTTCCAGTTTACTGGAAGCAGGAATAGCTGGTGCTTGAGCAGCATGATCATCATCCAACAGTTCCACTTGTGCTACAACCTCTAAATGTCATTTCTTTGCTCACCCCTTCCTTCTCTTCCCTGGCAGAAGGAAAGTCTGTGGCTACTTTAGAAACCTGGTTGAAAATATATTTGCTCACGTCTCCAAGCAACAGATCCCTTGCAATCTGTGCATAAATAACTTCATGTATTTTGTCTTTCCTAAAGGCACGAAAGCATGGCCTGAGTGGCTGGAGAAATCTCTGGCTTTTCTGAACTATTCAATAGTGAGGGAGAGCTTATGGGGAAGCTTTGAAGGGGCGCCTTTTAAAATAAAACTGAACGTTGGCTTCTGCTCAAACCAGGATAGCAGATCATCAGGACTAAACAGATACACGCTTTTATAATGTGCAGATACTCTCCCCAGCCCTTCTCAAACACAGATTCTTCTCAATGAATGCCCTGTCATCAGTGCTTCCATCTGCCAGGATGCAAAATCTGTTTCACATGCAAGCCCTGGCATCAAGGAGTGAGCCGTGCAACACCCCCTTCATTTCCACCAAGACTTGAAGTTAAGGACTCGTCCAGATTCAATTATTTAATTACTCCATGTGAGTTTTTCTTTTCCTCCTTCTTTTCCTTTTGGTCATCATTTGGATTTTCTCCTTTTCTTAAAATTCTGTCTCCCAGACTCCAAAAGATGCTGCTTCTCCCTGCAAAGCTTTCAGAGCTATTCCTTAGCTCAAGGCTGGCAGTAGTTGCTCCATTACTGAACGGGATGCAGTAATTCCCTCCTTACCAAATTCTTTGTCCTTGCAGTATTTCCTGTATTTTGGCTCCAGAAGGAGCAGCACATGCAGGGCATGTTCAGCTGCTGCAACGTGCATGTGGTCAACACCAAGGCCACCTCATCTGTCAGTACTTTGCAGAAGAATTTTGATGCAGATAACGAGGGCAATTTGCACCACGTCCCACCATTTCAGCAGGCTCGGCCTTTGCAAAGGGGGCTGCTCTTGCACCACCAGTTATCTCATAAAGACATTTTCTAATTTAACAGTTTCCTGTGCTTCTGACTTATGTTTTTTCTGCGAACAAAAGAGTGGCAGCCAGATTTCCACCTCATTTCCTGATTTTCCTTCTGCTTTGAGTGGGTTTGTCATGACCAAGAGCTCCTAAATCTTTCCATAGCAATTGCACACACTAAGGCTTTTCTGACCAATGCTATTAATCGCATTGTCAAACAATCCCTTCTGACACATCCTGTCACCTGCAGCTTGAAGGTGAAGCTGGTGAGGTCCTTCTGGCTCTGGGTGCTCCCAGCCCAGTCAATGTCACAGAAACATACCATGCTTTTTTTAAAAAAATCATTTCACCACCACTTATTGCTTTTTACTGCTTTTAACAAGTAGATCTGCCCATCCACCAAGTTATGGACAAGTGATGGGAACCTTACTGCCAGTTTGTCTGCTTCCTCTGGACCCTGCCAAGAGACTTTTTCAGCTCCTCACTCCAAAATTTGAGAACATGAAAGCCCCGTTGCTCTTGGCTCCTGGAAATTTGACTTCCCAGCCAACTACACCTTTTATAGATACTTTCTTGAACCTTTTTTCACTGTACTATAAATACAGCAACAGTTGCCAGAAACGGTTTCCAGCAGCATCCAACCACATGTTGACTGGACCAGAGCCCGTTTGGGAGCGGCTCCCTGTGCTGGTTTTAATATTCTGTAGAGAGCTTCTTCACCCTGGAGCAGCCCCAGCTTTCCCAGCAGTGGGGACAGCAGGAACTTGGAGTATTCCCACCAAAGTCACGCGAGCCATCCTTGGTTTTCAGTCAGTCACTTCAGAATCAGGCCCACAATCTCTCCCACCACTGACCTCAACTTAAAATAACTCACAATTAACTGTTTTCCTTCTATTATTTGTGTCTGTCTACGAGTGGCACAGGGGACAACAGGAACAACACCAACATGGATTAGTATCTTTCTGTGAACTCCCATAATTTCACTATTTCTTCAGTAAATATCTAACAAACCTGTGTTTAAGAATTTGCTGTATATTTTTGGAATCTCAGAGTACAAAACACTGTGAAATCTCAAATCTCATACTCTTTAGGATTAACTCCAGCTACACAGAAATCCATGGCAAAAATCCCCCCTGAATGCAACAAAACACAGATTTTATTTTGCAATGAATCTTGTAATTGTTAATGCTTTTAACTTTAAATTTCTGAAATAAAACCTGAAGTATCTAAGTAAGTCTGAGGACATTTACTGTAATGAGAGATTTAGTGCTACACACACAGGTAATGACTACTGAGAAATTGCTACATAAAGGTAATAGGCTGGCCATGATTAAGCCTTTTAAAATGATCCTGTTAAATAGTTGATCTCCACTACTGCTCTACTATAACATTTATTATAATCTAATGTATAATGGATCCAGATGGCTCCAGCCCCAATGCTGAAGGCCAGATTTCGATCTCACTTACAGCAAAAACTGATGCACAAAGGAGGATAGAATCAATCCTTTGTATTATATTTATAATTTATATTTTAAAGAATAACTTGTGATGACGTGATGGCAATACAAAGGCCCATCTCTAAAGTGAGTTTTTCTCCTATTTCTGCTCAAGGAATAAAACAGTGGTTTAACCCTTACTAGAGCTGTGCATGTGACAGCTGGCTCTTGTATCCAAACTGTCACCCCAAAAAGCAATTAAGCCAAACAGAGCTATGCTGGATTCCCAAGAAAGGGAAATCAGCACTTGCCAAAGAGAGAAAAACTGAGAAAGAAAGACAACAGCTTTTTTTTTCCATCTTTTCTTCTCCTCTAAATGAGACTATTACAAGCCGTGGAGTAAAACCAAAATTAAAGTTGTAAATAAAAAGGTAATTAACTGTCTCCTTTATTGGCTGCTTTGGTATATGTTTCTTATCAGTTGCCACATTCCACCAGAAACAACTTTACAGATGTCCTAAAATACCGGCATGAGCCATGTGGATCTGGGAATATTTTTTATGATGGAGCATTGGGCCAGTTGGCATTTTGTCCTCTACACCAGTCACCATTTTTCAATCCAGAGTAACAGTTGGTTTAATTTGATTGTTCCTCAGAAGGCTCTGCAACTGAAAGGACTTTATGAATCACTTGGATTTATTGCCAATTTCAGCTTGTTGTTTTCTCATAACCATTTGTCCTTACTTGAGCACGCAGAGATTTCGGGAAGTATTTTGGATTTGGTATTTGAAAATGAGAGAGCTGCACAATATCCAGGTGTACCTGAGAGATGCAATGCAGAGAATGATCTTTACATTCTTCAGCGTGGCACGAGATTGGAAAGAATTTAGCTGGTAAATCTGGTGGGTTTAAAAATTCATTTAAAGGATTGAATTAAATACATTTTTACACTATTATTAATGAATTTTTCTAGAAATTTTTTTCAGAAGTTAATTCCTTGCAATAATACAGCTACTCTTTTTTAGTGTAAATTAGCCCACCCTACACTTACTTCCTATACTATAACTTATTTGTAATACTGTAACTTTTATACTATAATTAACCTCTACTTCTCTCAGTCACTGCTGCAATGACACAGATGAACCCAAGGCAGCAGCAGATGCTCCTGCAAGACTCAGTTCCCTGTCAGAAAGGCAGCAACCCCCCAAAATACTCACGGAGGTGGCAGTGGGCCCCGTGGTAGCCCGGGCTGCAGGAGCAGTGGCCGGTGACAGGGTGACACTCCTGATTCTCAGAGCACTGGCACACTCCGTGACAGTCCTGCCCATACGTGCCCGGTGGACAAGCTTTGGGAAGAAGAAATGCAAACCAATAAATTAAATTTGTCTTGGTAAACATAGCACTCAAACAAAGAACGGGCTGAAATTTATTAAATGAAATCCCTGCCTATGGAATGACGCTCTCCTCCGGGACTTTGGATTTATTACATTTACTTGGGGGTTACTTGACTGCTTGATTTTGTTTTGTTCAGTCAATTTGTGCCCAACTGTCAAGGGCGAGATACAATTTTCTTGTCACTAGAAAAAAAATCATAGGGAAATGTCAGGTAAAATTGACTAAAATAACAGTATAATTCCCAAGGGACCATGCGTGTGGATAAAGACATTCTACCTTTTGCAGAGAGTTTAAACTTGCAAAGCTGCTGCAACATCAACATCTCCACAGGTTTCGTTCTGCCTGCTGACAGCCACATTGCCTACAGGTTTTGGACCTTCCACATTTAATTCTTACATCTCATTCCCATTAAGCTGCCCTGGTTGTGGGTCAGCATTTAGAGTCCTCTGGTGGAGGATATGGGACACTGATGTCAGTCCTTCCAATTCTTATTTATTGCTGGTTCTCCTTTGGCTAAAACAGGGCTCAGGCAAAGTTTTGTAGGGAGGAACAAAATCAGGGTGTTGCAGCTGAGGTCAAAGCAGGAGCCTGCTTCCAAAGACAGCTCTGGGGTACTGAACTCCATGCTAAGAAAAGCCAGAGAACGTCCTTTCCATGAGCTTTGAGAGCAGGAATAGATAGCCTCGCACAGGGACAAGGCTGACAAAAGCTGAGCTGCTGCTTTACTGACAGCACAACGCTGCCTGTGGGCAGGGCTGGGCTCCACTGGCACATCCTCAGCCTGTCTGGGTCCAGTTCAGCCCCTGGCTGCTCCCTGCCAGTCCAACAGCTGCAAACGCAGAGAGGGCAAAGCCCAGCAGCCCAAAGTGCGCTGGCACAGAGCTCAGAGCTGGCCAAACCACTTGGGCGTGGGACAAGCAGCCCTTGGCCATCTTCCCTCCTGTCGGGTTGTTGTCTCCTCCCTCTTCAGGCATCACATCACCGTGTTTCGATTCAAGAAATCAGTTTATTAATTAACCGACAAGGGAAGTACTTGTGTTGTGACAGCAAACTCACCCTTGTCGCAGCCGAGGCCGGCGAGTCCCGGGGGACATCCGCAGGCGCCCGTCAGGTGGTGGCAGGGCCTTCCCGCGGGACAGCGGCAGCGCCGCGCACACCCCGCGCCGTAGCGGCCCGGCAGGCAGGCTGCAGGGGGACACCACCCCTGTCAGCGCCAGCAGGACGGGACAAAGCCGCCCCCTCCACGCACCCATCCCACCTCCAGCCCGACCCCGCGGAACGGGGGCGTGAAAACATCCGGCCCCGGCCGGCAGCTCTGGGTCTGGGGGGAACGCGCGCCCCAGGCCGAGCTGCCTCCCCTCACTCACGTTTGTCACAGCGCCTCCCTCGCCACCCCCTCTCGCAGTGACACGCTCCAGTCTGGGGGTGGCAGGACCAGCCGTGGGCGCAGTCGCACCGCTCCTCGCAGCGCTTGCCGAAAAATCCCGGGGGGCAGGCTGGGGGCAAGCAGAGAGGGCAACGTTCTACCTGCGGCCTGGGGAGCAGCCCCACTGGCCACCAGCCAGGATCCTCCCTGCCTGAACTCCTGCTCAGGAGTATATCTAGCAGACTGCGTGGCCAGAAAATACCAGAGAAAGGGAAGATATTAAAAATATTAGAGGCATTTAATGCTGGCTGCCAGTGAGTCTGCACAGGGAAGTTTGCAAAGTCACAGTCACAGCCTGGAGTGCAAGTCTGGACAGGGTCCATGGAGAGGGTGATGCTGTTTGCTTTGACACAACTATGCAGACAGGGACAGCTGTTTGAGCAGTGGGAACTGTGCCCACAAACTGCTTCCACCTCCCAGGTCCCTACAAAGTGACCAAAGAGGTGGGCACTGAGAAGGCTTTACTGGTGGATGAGGCTTTGTGAGTCCTCAGCACCATAGGAGACATCAGAAAGCTCCTTGTGGCTTGCTAAAAGCACAGCATCTCAGTGGCTGAGCTGAAAGCACCTTTTAAGTCAGCTGTGTATTAGATTTAATCCCTATTTCAGGGATTCAGATGGCTCTAAGCATGCCAAACAGCTGTGTCAAATCTGGGTCGTGTGCCAGATCTGAACTGTCTGAACCATCACAGTCCAGTTTGCTGAGCTCCCCTCAATGACCCACGGAGACTCAGCAGCAGGTGGCTGATCTGGCAGATTCTCCTTGAACTCCCTCCCCTTCATGAGTTCTTCCTTGTGCGTGTAAGGTAGAGAAATACCTTCATTTTCTTAGCAGGCAGGGAACAGAGTTAGGAGGAGATAAAATGATTTGGACAAGGGCATGGTTGGGCAGAGACCTGCCTGTGGTCTGAGATGGGGTAAGAGTCCATAAATCCTGACTGACCTGCAGAATACCGGAAATTTAAGATAGAAAATAGAAAACTGGCAGAAATGGCTGATGGTTAAAATGAAGGATTTGCAGAAGGAGCTGCCCTTACCAACATCACAGCGGTCCCCGGTCCAGCCGGCGCGGCACAGGCACTTCCCTGAGGGCTGGTCACACACCCCATGGTGGCAGCTGCAGTTCTGCTCACAGCCCTCTCCAAACTGCCCTTCCCCACACTCTGAAACGGGATGGGGGAGGCTGACGGGGGGCCCAGGCTGGAGCAACCCCAGCAGGAACTCCCTCATGCCTGTCCAACATAATGAGCCACCTAAACTGGGCCTAAAAACCTTCAGTGAAGGAAATTTTGACACCTCCCTCGGCAAAATTCTCGAGAAATTGTGCACCATTTTCCTCTTAAAGGATTTTTCTTTCTCCTAAAATGGAGCTCATTACCTGTATTCCCTGTTCCCAAGGGACAAAGAATAGCTTACTCCTCTCCTCTGCCCAGCAAGGTTCTAGCACCGTGAACATGTTCAAGCACCAATACCACGTCTCCCCTCAGCCTTCTCATTTCTGACTAAACAACCCCAGTTCTTTTAACTTCTCCCCACCTGTTGTTTTCCACCCTTCTGTCTCCCTTTTCCCCCCCGAGTTGTCTCAAACCAGAGCCCAGCACAACTGAACTTCCTTTCAGAGTGACTGAACCGAGGTGCTGGGGGGGTGGAGGAGGTGGTGAGACTCACCCAGCTCACAGGCTGTCCCCGCCCAGCCCTGGGGACACTGGCACTCGCCACTCACAGGGTCACAGGTGGCCTGGCCGTGGCAGAGGCAGCGCTGCAGGCAGTTTGCTCCGTACCACCCGGGAGGACAGGCTGTGAAAGGAGGCAAGGAAAACTTTCCATCAGGAGGTGCAGGAGAAGGACACAGGGTCAACACCACCTCTCCCACCTTACCAGCCCTTCTGGCCCTGGAAGATGCTGTGGGAGGTACAAGCAAGCAGAAATGGGGGCACAACCAATAAGGAATTACTCTAACCATTGTAAAGGTGGTCTTGGAACAAAGTAGGTGATGAAGTGAAGTGGTGACTCACCAAATAACCTCGAGACTTTCTGTTTGTACCTACAAAACCCATTTTTTTGGCTTCTTCCAGCTTTCTCAACACTGGGGACTGCAGTTCTTGATTTCCCTGTTCTCAGAATTTCTTTGTACAGTCCTCTTAAAATCACAGCTCCTTCTTTAAGTGATCCTGCTGCCCACAGCTGGCTGATGACATTTCACCATTTACCTAATTTTAATTGGGCAAGTCTATTAATTCCTATCACAACCAGTTTCTATGGATAGAACCTAATTTTTTGACAAAAAACCACACACCTCTGCCACGTGCCAGAGTGACACCTCTCTAAGACGGAAACAGGGGCAAGCTCTCACTTTGGAAAAGCACAGGCAGCAGAGGACAGCTCCCCAAGCCTCACACAATCATTCTACCTACTCACTTCAAAGAGAAAAGAAATCCCCAAGTGAGTATTTAAAGAGAAAGGGTGTGTTTGAAACATCTTTTGTAACTTTCATTCTGGTTTTGTATTTGTGGCCTTCGGACAAAACAAAAATTTAGGTCATGCTGTACACGTCATCAAGAACAGTTCGGTGCCTTCCCAATTTTTAAATCCATGGAAAGGCCTCTTCATATCAAGTTTTAAAAGGGGAATGTGCTAAATTTAAATATCACTCTACCCCTGCCAGCTTTCATCCCCTTTTCCTAACAATCCTCTTGGGATACTGAAGGGCAGAGTCCGAGTGGAGGTGCTGACTCCAAACCCCTGCTCACCCAGGAGCACCCACAGCAGCATTCCCAGCTCCATGGTACTGCTGCCACCCCAGGGACCTCGTGGGGAAGGCACAGAACAAGGAGCTTCTGCAACGGGGACGGACAGACTTCTCCTACTGCCTGGGATGCATGGACTAGGATGTGCAATGCAAGCCACAGTGCAGCCTTTCTTTGCCAGCCTCTTCTTAGGCTCTGTGGAGCTGGGCTTGTGTTTGAGCCTCACGTATGGGTCTGATTGCCAAGGCTGGAAGGCTCAATGCCTTTCACATGTTCTGGATTTAGGCTCTGTCTGGAACAGCACAAGGTAATGCCGAGGATCAGTCTGGTGCATGGGACAGTAAAGCAGCCCATAGAAAAGAAACAGAGCTTCATTTCAGCATCATAATTGGGAGTTTTATGGACCTTTTCTCCCTTCATCAGCCTTCAAAATCAGCTCTCTTTCCAGTTTATGGCTGTTTCACCCCTCTGCCCTGTGCACACTGGGATCCTACAACACGGTCTCATGGATTAATTTAATGGACCAATTCCCGTCACTGCAGATCCAAACCCAATGACAACACAGGGCAACGAGCTGAGAGCTAAAATACCAGTGAGCTTTCCCCAAACAAGGGTTTTATTTTTCCCTCCTATAATCCATAGGCAGGGGTTTGAATTTCCAACTGTACCTTCTTGGCAGGTGGCTCCTTTCCAGCCCGGGCTACAAAGGCACGTCCCGGTTACGTGGTGACAGAGAGCTCCGTTGTGACAGTGACAAGTGTTCCTGCAGCCCGGCCCGTAGCTGTTCCCCTGGCAGGCTGCAACGACAGAATTCCATAAAACCCCGTCAGGAAGCATCCAAGGAAGCACAGAGCGAGTGTGAGACACAAGGCAGTGCCAGGGAAATCAGGCTGGAGCTGTGCTCCGATGACGCTTCTCACATCATAAGGGCGCCTAAGTCCATATAAAAACACAGAATCATTAGGGCTGGAAAAGATCTTCAAGATCATCAGTCCAACCTCTGGCCAAATACTATCATGATCCTTAAACCAAATCACCAAGTGCTGTGTCTACTTGTTTTTTGAACACTTCAAGGAATGGTGACTTCACCATCCCTGGAAATATATCAATATATATAAAACCCCATATATTAACCTGACTCTAGAAACAATAATAGACTCATTTAGGTTTGAAAAGACCTTTAAGATCATCAAGTTCAACTGTTGACTCAGCACTGCTAAGTCCACGATAGCAGCCAATACATAAACTGCAAAAGGCATTTAAAATAAATATTCTGCAAATTAAGATCACATAAACTGAAACTGCTCTGCAACACTCACAGTTTGGAGATAACGTGTTTTATGAAAGCCTAACATAATAATGTGGGTTAAAAATATGTATCACAGCCCATTCTGAAGAGGTTTCTATCCAGGGGCTGGATCACTGGGGGTGATGGATCAGCTGTCATCCCCTGCTCTGCAGAACGTCTTTGTGCTAAACTAATGGTCCAGCAGAGCTGCCAGCCTGACAGCCCCAGTATTTATTTGCATCCTGGTAAGAGAACTGACAACTTCATTGTTTTCAGTGTTCATTTTTCACAGCTGGGTGCCTCTGCTCACCCAAACTCTCATTCCTTGGTCAGAGAGGGGTGATATTTTCAATGAGTTTGGTTAAGCAGCTGGCTCCCAGGTGAAAACTTAACGCAGTCATCGCGCAAGCAAACGCTCCGCTTTCAGTGCTGCTGCCCGTGAAAAATGGCAGTGATAAAACTCCTGCAGTCTCCACTGCACTGGCAATTTGGGTAGCTTTGAATGGTGGAAAACAGACAGTTCTGCTACCCTGTTTTCTTCAGATATCACCCAAAATAATACAGAGGGGGTTGATGGAGCTGGATCGCCTCCTTGCATGGTTTTTGTTCTGCATTGCAGGGGCTCCTGTCAGAGCCTCTCATCCCTGCAGCACTTCTGGCATGCACTGGAGGGACAAAAAAAGCCTGGATCCCTGATCCAGCAGTGTCCTGCACTTGCTGAAGGTGACATCTTCCAGGTTTCACAGCCAAATAGTGAATTTTCACCCAAACTTCTCTGCCTTTCATGGTGTCAGTGAGCATGATGCAGTGCTGAGGGAGAGCAAGTCCCTGGGGACAGAAGGGAGGTGTGAAACCACCTTGATCTTGGAGGTGAACTTGGTTGACAGTCTCTGACCCATTTCTCCCCATCTGAGGGCTTCCAGCTTCCCAGCCTGGTTCTCAGACACCATTTCTCCCAGGACTTCTTTTCTACACTGCTCGTTCTTGTCATCTCTTGGACATCATCCACGTTGAAACCACAAGAAAGAGCGGGAGCTCAGTCCCATCACAGCTAAAAGTTTGTTCTGCAAATGAAGCTTGGCTGCCAAGTGAAAAGTTCAGCACATCTACAGAGCTCTGGCTCGGTTTTTGGGAGCAGAACTAAATATTTCCACAATACAGACCAGAACTATAGCACAACCAAGCCAAAGGAAAAACCAGCTCATCACCAGATCCCCTGACTGGTTACCAGTGGTTTGTGGGAGGTTTTTGGAGTATATGTGCAAAGCTCTTGTTACACTTACCAAAAAGACAATAGAGTGTTTCAGTGAAAATTCTGGTAAGAAAGCAGACATTTCTGGAAAATAAAATTTTAACTGTTCTGCTGGGTAGATACAAATGGTTTTTTTCTTCCTGGTGGGATAATCCTTATTTTCAAAGTACTTTTCTGAAGATTTAGGAAAAAAGTGATATACTGAAGCTATTTCATGGAGTTCCACAACTGAATGTAAAAATATCCCTGGGCCTTTTCTTTCTTCACGATGAGAGAAAAGAGATAACTTAATCCAAAGGTTTAAATCAATAGATTTCTTCCTGGTTCAAAATTTTCCTCTTGGTGTCATTCCTCTGCAATGGGAGGATTTACTTGTTTGCAGTCATTAAAATCCCTTTTTGCATGCAGAGTAAGGAACACATGAAACTGGAGACTTTTCTTCCAGACTAGAAGTCAACAGCCATCAAAAGTGCCCAGGAGCAGAGGAAAATGATGGGCTCTAATGTTCTATAGGATGTCCAGTAGCTTTGTTTTCGAGTGACTTCTGTGGATTATTCTCTACAAAATGAAGCTTTAGCTTTAAAAGAACAGGGAATCTGGAAATTCAAGTGCTCACACACCAGGAAATGTCAAACCCCTGTTATCAGTGCTTCTGGCTGAGCAAGTTTTTCTGTAATCATTTATTTTTCAAACCAGTGTGGTCTCTTTTTTACCACAAGGAGCCATTTCAGTGAAGATTCTGCTGAGCTCCAACAGCTCCAGAAAGAGGCATGTTTAGTACTGATAGAATTAAGGCAAAATTCAGATGCTGAATTGTGTCCATCTGCTACAGACCATATGCAACATGAGATTTTTGGAGGATTTGGTTGGGGTTTTTTTAAGTTTGCAAACTTTGGATGAATTTGCAGTGGATCAGAATGGTTTTGGTTGGAAGGGCCCCTAAAGATCATCAATTTCCAACCCCTCTGTCATGAACAGGGATGCCACTACTAGATCAGGTTGCTCCTTCCATCCAACCTGGCCTTGAACACTTCCAGGGATGGAGTGTGCAGAAAGGAAGGTTCCATCTCTATCACAAAGAAATGCCAATGTCAGGTCCTCACTTCTGTATCATGGAGGTATCACAGCACTCAGTGAAACAGTTCATTAAAACAACACAACAAACAAACAACAACAACAATGAAAAAGAACAGGCAACATACTTTTCCTAAGCCTCTTTCTTGGAAACCTAAAATAACACAGGTGGACACTCAAAAAAATCCCCAAATAAAATCTCTGAGCACAAACTGAAGCTGAGGCAGAGCTTGCTTGGCAGATTTCACCCCAGATTAACATAACTCATTTTCAAACAACTGAAAGCCACAGTCTGGTAATGGAAAGCATTAGGCAGCTTCAACAAAAGGCATCACTGTCCATATTGCCTGTAATTAGATAGCAGAGTATAAAACTCCCTGCATGGCTGGCTTAGGATCAATTCAAATCCCATGATGCCAAAATTATTCCTCAATATCCTCCAGCACATTGCCTGCAATCTGATTACTTCCACACGAGTGCTGTCCTTCCAGCTGCTGGAGCTGGTGGGTCCCAGGAACAGGCAAGGTGAATATTAAACACCCTGGGAGGATGGGGAGTGCTGAGCTGTCTCCCACCCAGAGCTGCCTTGCTCTGAGCAGCTCTGGAGCAGCGTGGACGAGGCCCAGTTGTAAAATCAAGGTGAAGATCCCTCACTTAGCCCAGAGAAAAGGAGGAGACACCCTGTACTGTCTAACTGACCTCTCTCTCACTCATAGAGGCCTGGGGGGCTTTGGCACCTTCACCAGCAGGAGGAATGAATCAACCCAGCACAAAGCTCCAATGGCTCTGGCACAAGATAATAAATAAGGTTTTTTTCCCTAATGTGAGTAGAGCAGGGCACCAGAGGCCATGGAGAAGGAGCTGCATCTCTTAATTGAATATAAATATGTAGCAAAGCTTCCCATCCCTAATGCTAAGGACTGGGGAAGGGGCAGGGTGACACATTGCCAATGCTGTGGCAAATATTGCACCTGTTCAGCAGCACCTCTTCTGATCTGTGGGATGGGTAAGTGACTCTGCTCTGCTTCTGTTCTGTGCTCACTCCATTAATCTACCCTCAAAGGCTGTGGTACCACCAGCATCTTCAGGTGGTGGGAGGTGGAGAGCCAAGTGTTCCTGTGGGAGGGCATGAGGAGGCAAAAAACTGCAGTGGTGGGATGTAAGGAAAAGCGTCTAAAATTGGGAAGATTCAGCAGAACTGAGCCACCTGTAAAAAAATGAGCAGGGGATTTTGCAGGAGAAGCCTTCTCAGAAGATGGGCTGTGTTGAGTGGTGGGGGAATGTACTACGAAGAGCAAGCACTGCCCTCAAACAGGGCTGATGATAAAACAGTGCATGGCTGGAGATCAGCATTGCCTCAATGCAAGCCACATTTCTCTCTATTTTCTAAATTAAACCACTTTTCTATTGCAGAAAGCCATGACCTATGGATTAAAGAAATGCTCCCTAACAGAGCTGGGCTCGTTGTGAGGCTGCCCTGGAGCCCAGCTCTACACCCCAGTCCTGCAGACAGCACTCATATTTTCAAAAGGAAGCCTAGACCATGACATCATCCTAAAGGAAAACAAGGAAGTCGAGAAGCTAAAACCTGAAAATCTTAAAAAACCCACTTATTTGCTAAACTTTGCAAATAGGCTCAGTGATCTCCATATGTAATGCCATGCAGCTGAAGAAAATGACCTAATTTCCCATGAAATGGAATGAAAAATTTCTCAGAATAGCCAATTTTATGTATGTATACATACAGGCACTTCGTTAGCTTAAAAATTGTGGGATAATCCACACTTGTGAACATCTAGGAAGCTGAAATTTATTTTTAAAACAAATAAGTTTTCTAATAATTATTTTTAAAACTATTTTGTCACGCTCAAATAACAAAATAGTCCCAGCTCAGATTTTTCCACTTTGCACATTTGTAATCTGACACTTTATAATTGATAATTAGATGAGATACACCAGAAACAGATACACAACATTTTATCTCTTAATGTCACACAAAAATAAAAACCAGGGAGTTGTCATATGGCAGGAGACAGCTCTGCTATTTAAAACCTGATGCTTATCATGTTTGACGAGTTAAAAAAAGAATTAAAAAGAGCTGGTGATTTTACACAGCTACCAAAAATTATTCTTTTTTTCGGCATATTTGGGAAGGAAAGTGACTCATCTGGAAGTGTACCCTGGCAGGGCATTATCCCCATTCCCAGAGGAGGTTTGGGGGTTTGGGAGCAGGGGTGTACGTACGCTGCTCGCAGCTCTCCCCCAGCCAGCCCGGGAGGCAGTGGCACGAGCCCAGCACGTGGTCACAGCCAGCAGCATTCTTGCACTTGCACACCTGGTGGCAGTCAATCCCAAAGAATCCGTCTGGACAAGCTGGAAATGCAAAACATTCCTTTTTAGCACAGTTCTTTTTTTCTGCATAAACTCCATCTCGTCTTTTCACAGATGCCCAAGAACAGAAGTTGCATCAAGGGTTAAGCCTGCCCAGTTCTGCTACGTGCATCTTGGAAAAATGTGACCCTTTTACACAAGCAACAGATTTCTGCACAGGAAAACAGGGCTGAGAATGCTGAAAAGCCATAAAACAAGTGAGAGAATGGAGCTGGGTTCACACAAGCTGCTCCTTGTGCCTCTGTAATGGACAGAGGATATAATTCAACATAATACAAGACTCCAGGGCCATCCCTGCTGACCTCCCTCCCTTTGGAAATGCAAAACTTCTGCTTCCATTTACTGTCCTGACACTTTCCCAAAGATTCTTTAACAGTGAACCTAAGCCACACTGGTGCAGTTCAGTGTTGAAATGAAAAACTGGCAAAGTGAATGAGCAGAGAAAACCAAGACAAATTAAACGTAGCAAAACAACCCCAGGGAGCCAAAGGAGCTCTGCACCTACATCTGGAACTGAACCTGGACTAAGGAAGAGCAGCCCCATGGATTCAATTTTTATCTGTACCACTGCTGACAGCAGTGAAAATAAGGATCAGTGCTTGTCAGTGGGCCACATCATACCCCAAATGCTGCATTACAAGAACACTAAAGCTGCTATGCAGAGTTTAAAAATATATTCTCTGTGTAGCCTTAATTTAACCTCTGTGTGTTTAGATTATATAAGTGCATATATTATGTCACACAGTACAGTATATTATGTTACACTAAGTAATAACAGATCTATAGATACACAACTGTACATCATTCTTTTCATAGAATCCCTGAATCAACCTCAGGAGTGAAATAAGCAGTAGTTCACTAAAACTTATCTCTGTCCTCCTTGTTCAATATAAACTTTTATTTAAAATCCCATCCTCAAACTTCTCCCATGAAATCAGAATGACTGGATTCCCAAGACAATCTTACAGTGATTATCATTATCTACACTGACCCACAACCCTCCACACTAATTCAGCTCTCTACCAGGTCAGAGTAACACTGGTGTCATTGAAGAATGGTTTAGGTTGAAAGGGACCTTAAAGATCACCTGCCATCAACACTCCTGCCATGGGCAGGGACACCTTCCACCAGACCAGGCTGCTCCAAGCCCCATCCAACCTGGCCTAGAACATTTCCAGGGAGAGCTCTCCATGTGCATCTTCCACTGCTGAACTCTTCTGTCCCTTTTTTTGCCCTGGGGCTTCTCCATGCCCAGGCTTTTTGTCCCACTCTATCATACTGCCTCTCCCACAGATGCAAATTCTGCTCTCCAGCCGTATGCACTGCTGGCTGCTGTGGCTACAAAAGGAGGGAATTTTGTATCTGTAGCTTTAGGAAAACCTGGACCATCATCCAGCAACAGTGTAAAACACTCAACATCTGCTTTGGCTGCTCTGCTTGTGACTACACATGGTTGTTTCATCCACTCAAAATCAAAAGGCTGCTCTGCCCTTTGTCCTGTCCAGGCTCCATCTTCTTCCCTGGCATATGAGATGTTTGCTGCCCTTCCCAGGTTTGTGCTGCCTCAGGAGAGCAGAGAAAGGGCTTCATGGCAACAGAGCATCCATCAGCCTCTGCTCAGTGCTCAGCAGAAGAGAGCTGATACCAACGAAGATACCAAGGAAGAGCCACCAGGGTGAGGTTTCATCTGTTACTCCCCATTTACTCTGCTTCAGTAGCAGATATGGCCCAGCACAAGGATGGGCTCCTCCTGCTGAACCCACAGTGGCTTCAAAGGCTGACAAAGTTCTTCTTGAACACAGGGGCTGCACAGCCTTGTCAGCTGTTCCACGACATGCACCGCGCTCATTTTCCCCTTTTATCTCAGCAAAACAGCAATCTTGCTGGGCTCTCTTATGGTAATGATTAACTGCTGAAATCCCAAGGGAAGGGTCCAGCCTGTCCATCCTTTGGCAGTGCTGATCCCACAGCAGTTCAGATGCAAAAGCCAAGTTTTGTGCTTCACAAGGGTGGCATGTTGTTGTTATTAACGCATCAATTAATAAATATATTGTAGGAATGCTCTGAGACTCCTGCTGCCTCCAGTTAGTGCACTAATTGTCTGGCATTTTGGGATATTCAGACAGATGAATCAATGAATTGGGTAATTCTTCTGTTGGCCTGATCTCAAAACTGGACACAAGCCTTGGGTCATACAGCACATACCAGAGAGCAGCAGGGAAGGGAATTAAACAAAATTACAGTGCAGGGAAGGCAACTGCAAACTGGGAGCAGCAGATGCTCAGCACTTGACAGAATTAAATCAATTACAACAAGTGGAGCAGCCCTGGTGCAGGGCAGGGTGTCCCAGCTCACTTGGCACATCTGCAACAGAGCTGTGAGTGTGGCTGAGGAATCAGGCACACCTGGATCTCTCTGAGTCTGTCAGGAGCCCATGGCTCAGGCTTCCAGCATGGCAGATTCCTACATTTAGTTAGAGTAAGCATTGATATATTTATCTATTTATCACTATAATGACTGGTTTAGGGCTTGGGATTTTTTTGGTTGGGTTTTTTTGCCTTGCCTGTTTAGCTGGAATTGCATCATAACCCCAGCCCTGCAGCAGTGGGTGAACACAGAAGCATCTTTTCTGGAGAAGATGGTACTTAGGCAGTCTGTGCTCCAACAGGACAGAAAGGACTTACAAAGCCACCTTTGCTGTGATCCCTGCCCTTGCAGAGCCCAGGAATGCAGAGGCATTGACTGCTGCTTCAGGTCAGGAACAGCTCCCCATGTCCCTCTGGCACCTTCTGCCCAAGCACATAACATTCTCCACTCAGATATGGAAGCTGGCTGCTGGCACTGCTAGCAGCATCCACCAAAAATGATTCACTTTCCTTTGCTAATGCGAGACCTTGTGAAGAAACACACATTATTTCATCAGTGTGCTGCTTGTATCACTTGCTGCTTTCAAGAAAATTCAAAGGAAGCCTTTCCTAGATTGCTCTCACAGACTGAAATCATTTCTTTGTAGATTATTTTGTTTTCAGCCTTATTTGCAATCGTTACCTACTCTGCAACTGAAACAGTTTTGCTGCTTTTGAAACTCCTTTGAAAGAGTCACAAGATTCACAAGGTTCATTTTCACAAAGCATGAGCAGAGCTGAAAGATGGAGCAGGCACGTACCACCTTCAGAAACGTCTAATTTTCCTTCAGAGAGTGTCCTGATAGCTTTATTCTTCCCCATCATTATTATATGTGGCCACAGCACAACTGCAGAGGCAGCAGTACCACTGAGTGGTACCAGATGAAGAGCAGCTGATCAAAGGTGACTCAGGGCAGAGCAGAACTGAGATGCTGATGGACAGACAAAAATACTTTGAAGAGTGTGAGGTCTTTTGTCAGCATCCTGTGGCTCAGAGCACAGAAGTTCAGTCAGCTCCTGAATAATTCACAGCAAGGTCTCATGAAACAGCAGCCCTGGAGCAGAAGTGTCTCCTGCTATGGGTGACCTCAGAAACTGTCCTGTGCTGGTGGGTGATGATGATGATAATGATGATGATGATGATGGTGTGGCTTTGCCTGTTACCTGTATTACTGACAGATTATATAGATAGATTGAGACTCAGCAAGGACTAAGATTACATTAACAATTCTAATAAATATTAATAAGAGATTATGGGAATTTGTGGCAAATAAACTTGGAAATGGTCACTGAAGTGGTGTTTTGCAACAGGGGCTGGTACCTAAACCTATGAAGCCCTAATTCATACTGAGGGCAGCAAATTAATGAAAAGAAACAGCAGCTTCCCACCAAAATGGGAAGAAACTTTTCCCCAAATGAAAACCAAAAATCCAAAGGCAAATTTTTGGATTTCTGCAGTCTCACCTTGAAGGCAGATCCTGTGCAATGCAAAATACCAAAAGCAACAACTGCAGGTTCAAACACCCTCGCTGTGCAGGGGTGTTATTAATTATTAATATCAATCAAAATCAGATTTTGTAAGGGACTGTCTTCTCCCAGGAATTTGAACTTAGAAGGCTGCAGAAGTCTCAGTTCCAACATTTCTGTGATGACGGAGAAGTCCTTCCCAGCCACGGGCTGGCATCAGCAGCATGTCTGAAGTCCAAGGCAACCCCACAGCACCAGGGCTCGATGTGAATTTCTGCCTGCAAGGCACAGAGCCTGGCCAACGTGGGTGGATTGCCAAGAGGACAGCAAAAAGCACATCCCTGCCAGAAGGAAACCCTGCCAGTCTCCCAGTCACTCGAAACAGAAACGCTACAGCTCCTCCAAGAGAAGGTGCCAAGAAGGTTCTACCAAGGGCAAACCACCCACATGTTTTCCTCCCTCGGCGTCTTTTGGAAGCTGCCAAACTGTTCTGGTTAAAACTTCCTAAGTTAAGAGGTAACTCAGGTCAGCTGAGAGCAAACACTGCCTTCCTCAGAGAAAACACGTGGAAAACAGTGTTTTACAAAGCCCTAAATTTCACTCTCCCCGCCACAATCTTCTTTCAGAAATTAAAAAAAGACAAAAATGTCCAACATGACTGATTTGGAAGCTGAGATTTGTTCTTTTTTTTCCGCCACTAGAATCACCCAGTCTTCTCCATATTCCTCACATCTATTCTGGCAAAGGATGTTTAGCCTCTTTGTTCCCATTATAATTCCTGCTAGAATGAAGAGATTTATACAACAACACAGATAACTACCTCGGGTTTTTTTCCAGTAAAAATACGGTAATTAAAAATAAAATAGTAGATTTAGGAAAACAGACTTCAGCTAAATTATTTTTAAAAGGGACATAGTGGAGATACCATGAATTACGATGTGCAATTTGCAGCAGAACCTTGGAAAGAATATTTATTTTGTATCATAGTCCCTGGTAAGAATGGGAGGGAAACAACAAGGAATATCAACTTCAACCGGTGGGTGCCTTGCCATGTTCCTGGTCAGGCTGTGGAGCACCTTCCTTCCCATGAGAGGGCAGCAGCTGCCTGCAAGTGCTGTCACTTCCCTCCATCCTCGCTGCTGAAACTGGCTGATAAAGCTGCTTTCCATGCAAAACAGTTGTGACTTTGGTTCAAGTACTGTAATTTGCAGCGACTTCAATCACCTAAACTTTCACACTGCCTGAACGGCCCTGTGTTGTTTCTCCTGTATTTTTTATACAAAAAATCTGCAAAATGGTGCAGCACGACAGCAACCTCCTGTGATAATGCCACAGACTGACTCACCATAATGTAGCTAAAGAATCTAGTCCAGCCTTTACCAAATGACTGGGTAATAGAAGATTAGATAAAATAGAATGGGATTTATTTAAGTTAGAAGTGACTCTGTTCTTAAAGAGTTCCACGGGGATGATGCACACATCCATGTTTTTCTCAAAGTCGCTTCAGGGAGGCACTAGAAACAAGCAAGCATAAGGCTGAACAAGCATCTCCCTGCTCAGTGCTCAAATACTGGGACTCTGCTTGAAAAGAGTCTTCATAAAGATGTGATGCAGCAGAAGCCTTAAGCACAAATCTAATTTTAACCATGTGAAAACACGTGCCCAACATTTGGCACCCAGCACGATGCTCTGCTGAGTTAGGAGGGGAGCTCACACTTCGGTATCGGCTTCCAATAAAGTTCAATGGTTCCTTTAGATCCAATGCTGTCAATTGTAAAACCTGCTCCCTGGATGCAAACCAAAACAAATTCTCCATGACTCCTAAAGGGACCAGGGGCAGCAGCAGTACCTCTTTCACAGAAGGTTCCTGTCCAGCCCGCCGTGCAGGTGCAGGCTCCACTGACGTGGTCGCAGGCGGCTCCGTTCTGGCACTGACAGCTGGACTCACAGCCCGGGCCAAAGCTCCCCTCGGGGCACCCTGCAGCACAGGAATCACAGCCAGATGATGGGTTAATGCCAGAGCACATCAGGGATCAACAGGGAACTTCTACATACATGGGAAATCCGACTATTTCCAAAATAATCAAGATGTAAAGGTAACGGCTTAAAACCAAGATCTGAGTGTTCCCCTTGAGGTTCAGATAAGTTAGGCTACGTTTATGATCTATTTTAGAAAAATTCCAGAGTGTTGAAAGACTAAATTCTGCACAGAAAATGAACATCTTCTATTGCAAAGCCTGAGACTTCACAGGTTCTGCATGATGACACTTTGCCCACTGGTCTGGAGTTGCTTATGTGCACATCTCTGGGACTTCATCAACTGGGAGGGGAGAAGCTCTCCTGTTTCCTTGCAAATCCTCTTTCCCCAGAAAGCTGAAGAAAATATGAAATGTGTTGGTTGCCTTCACAAAGCTCCAAATTGAATGCTGCACGCTTTACTTTCATGCTCTGCTTTGAAAAATTCAAGTGAAAACATTACATCTGGGGGACAGATTAACAATTACATTTCCACAGCAGTTAATGTGAGCAGTTTTAAAAGATTTGCATGGTACTTGCCATCAGCAGAAAGAAAACATTTGAGAAGGAAAACAATTTCTTCCAGGATTATAGGAGAATCAATTGAGACCAGGGCCAGTTGCCTAATTCACATTGCATACTTTGGACAGGCTGAAACACAGAGATAGACTTGGCTAAATACAATATTACAGGGCCTCTACTCATGTTTGAAGGTCTTGTGAACATCCCTCTAAATGAGTTATGGAGATTATTGCCAGATCTCTTCTAGAAGCCTATGATTTTAGCATTTACAGCAACAAAGTGACTTTCAGGCAATCTGGAAGGAATCAGAGAGAACAGAAAACGAGAATCCTCAAAGACAGCTCATGTCTGGAATAGGGGGGTGGGTTTGGTGGTGTTTGTTTGGTGCCACGGGTGGGCAGTGATTGGAGCTGGCATGAATTCAGGTGCTCCTGAAGCTCAGTGACTCTGCTAACTGTGTGTCTTACAGAGGAGGTGGGATGGGAGATGGGAGAAGAGCAAGGTACCTTAAGTATTTCTTTGCTTTCAAAGAGTCAAAAACTGGGACATTGTTTAAATGTGAGTATGTTAGAATCTATTTTTTTGCACTTACAGGTGAAATCCCTTCCTCTTCCCAAAGCTGCACATCACTGTTTAACAAATAAATACATAGAGGTGCACTTGTGCCTTAAAAGCTTGATCCTTTCTCCATGTTTCCTTTTCAGCTGAAATTTCAGTCAGAGAATCCGTGCAAGGGAAATGGTGCTGCAGTGCAGCAAGAGGTGTGGGGCTCTCAGCAGAGCTCCCTTCAGGCCCATGGTGTTTAGCCCAGAGCTGAGGCATTTCAAGGTGATGGCAAAGGGTCAGAGCACTTCACAAATGATTTCACAGTCCACAGCACAGAGAATCTGCCC
Source organism: Promerops cafer (assembly GCA_013398275.1). Lineage (NCBI taxonomy): Eukaryota > Metazoa > Chordata > Aves > Passeriformes > Nectariniidae > Promerops > Promerops cafer. Next base: position 120,021 of record VZSE01006255.1, read on the forward strand.
CTGCTCCAGCAGGCACAGGCTGCTGTGATGCGTGTCAGGATCCAGCCACCCCGACAGAGAACCTGAGCTCCTGCCAGGGGAAGGAGCCCAGCCTGCAGGGAGAGGGCAGGGATGCCTGGGGAGCAGAGGAAATATCCAGGGATAGTGAAGATTTCACCTCCAAAGCAGCATAAAATTATGGGAAGAACTATGGTTTTCATAATCTTGCACACACACACAGACACACACATATATATGTGCAATTCTAAACATATATATATATATACACACACAAAAGAGGGTAAAAAGCAGACTAAATAGAACAGAAAGAACTTTAGGGACTGCCAGATGTTTTGTCAGTGGCGATGGCTTCACTGATTCCCTTCCCAGCGAGGATTACAAGCAGCTATTTGGCCACTCTCTCTCTGCAGAGATGCTATTTTGAGAGAGATCAAGAGTGAAAGAGAAGCAGAGCTGGCAGCTCCTTCTCTGGGAGCTGGTCCTCCCCACACACTGTCCTTCCACTCCCTCTGTGCCAACAGCAACAAGGGCTGCAAGATCAACTTTCCAGGATTTCTTGTCTCAGGTCACGGTTCCAGATTAATTGTTTTGACATTTCTGTGTGACACCAGCAGTTAATCCTGCCCACGCTACTGAGACTCTGGTAGCTACATCTGTGCTACTGTAAGATTGTTAAACTAGTAGATAAAATGTTTATTTTATGTAACAACATCAATATAATCCATAATAATAGTAATAGCAGCTTAACTATGCAACTTACTGCCACAAGATGAAGTGGATTCCAAATGCTTGCATGAAATGAAAAAGAAAATAGGCACATTAATTGGGAAAAAAAAAATCTCAAGTTGTATTAAATATAGAGATATTGCTTCTGTCTCAAGAAGCTCCTGAGTGAGAAATTGATGATACCTGGGGAGACATATGAGGAATTGACTATGAGCCTGTTTTCATATGCTTGAAGCATCTGCTACTGACCTCAGTTAGAGGTGAATGTTAAGGTGAGGGTCATGGGCCTCTGATAAGACCATTGCACATTTTTATTGTTTATAAATATAGGACTCCAAAAATTCCTGTTTTTTCTTCTGTTATGCACATGTGAAGTATTTCTATATGCCTGACCAGAAACAGAGAAGGGTAAGCGCTGCCCTAAAACTGAATAAATAAAACCAATACGGAAACTCTTACGCCACAAATACAAAATCCAACCCAAATACACATCAATCCTATCCCTCTCACGAGATCCTAACATTAAAAATAGCTGGTGCAAAACAAGGCTGAAAATACCATTTCTGGAAATCAAATCAGGGAAAGCATCTAACCCTGGTGAAACGCGAGAGCGCAGCGCCGGGCAGAGCGGGGGCGGAACAGCCTGGGGGGGTCCTGCGGGGAAGGACCAGGAAACCACCACGCCCAGAGCTGGGCTTTGGGAGTCCCAGGAGCCGGGGAGGCGGGCACTTACGGAGCTGGCAGCGCTGCCCGGTGAATCCCGGCTGGCAGGAGCAGGTGCCTGTGGCGGGGTCGCAGCCGCCGTCGCCGCCGTCGCAGGCGCAGGAGTTGGCGCAGCCCCGGCCCCAGCGGCCGCTGCTGCAGGCTGCCAAGGGAAACGGGGTCACATCCAGCACCACCCCCAAACCCTGCTGCACTTCCACGTGAGAGAATACAGAACACGCAGAATGGTACGGGACTAAACTCCCAGCTGCAGCACGGGCGCCAATCGTGGAAATAAAGACCATTTCTGCTGGTCTGTTTCAGCTGGACACAGGCAGACACTATCCCATCCTAAAACTTAATCATTCATAGCCATAAAATTAATCATTCGTAAGCTGGGCCAAGGAAAGTTTAGGTTAGATGTTAGGAAAAAGTTTTTTACTGAAAGAGCGGTGAAGTAATGGAATCATCTGCATGGGGAGGTGGTGGAGTCACCATCCCAGGGTGACTGGATGTGGCACTCAGTGCCATGGTTTAATTGAGGCAGTGTTAGGGCATGGGTTGGACTCAATGATCTTGGAGGTCTCTTCCAACCCAGTGATTCTGTGAATCCACACCCATCAGTCACAAGTCTATAATTTCGTGGAAATAAAATATCAGCTATTGACTCACTCAACGAAAATCTGCATAACCAGACTATTTAATGGGTTTAACCAGACAGATTTGGGAACACCCTCCATGCTTTCCCCAAAATACTGGGAAATGCAGCATGGACACAAAGGAATCTCACAATGATTGTTAAAGCAACTTACTGCTTTCATCCTAAAATCACATAGCACAATTACTACAATGTACAACAGCATCTCCTTTCTTTCGAGTAAAGGATGAAGCCAGAAGTGCCAATTAGGGCAACAGAAACCTGCTCTTGGAGTTGGGAATCTGTTAAGTGCCCGGTCTGCAATAGCTGGAAGAGCTGCCTTACCAAGATACCACTGCAAACAATTTTTCTCAGATCTTATGCTGAATAGAAATAAAAGCTTTCCTTTGTCATGGTCTCCCAATTCTCTAGACAGCCCAGGGAGTGGTGAAAAGCCATCTCAGTGGCTCTACACACTACCAACTGGCTTGATTTTTAAAATATGCATACGGGTGGAAACTTTAGATTTTCCCAGCATTTTCTTCACTACAGAGCCCGAGAAGTCAGGTGCAAAACTTGCTGCTATCAACACTGCCAATTAAATGATTTTATGTGCTTAAGACCAAGTTTAGAAAGAGGTTTGTCTTCTGTTGGCTTTTTGCAAGAGGCATCACAATGAATCAGGCAGAAGAGATGTGTCACAGGAAAAGGGAGGAATCAAGCAGGATGGCTTCACATTTATATGGTGCCATCCAAAAAGGGCAAATCTACTCTCTCACACAGCCACCAATATGGAGAGCGATGCTAAAGTCAACAGAAGGATGCTCTGCTCTTCCAGAGAACAGAATTTTTCACAGCATTTATATTCCCAAGTTAAAAAGTGACCTTTAGACACACGACTCTACATGCCACTCACTTGTTGAATAAATCTCCCCCAAACAAAATGAGAAATGGAGAATTAATCTCAAAACTAATCTGCACTGAAAATGAAAAACAAAACTGTCTGTCAGTCAAAATGCTGACGGGACAGATGGTATTGGGCACAGGGATCCATAGTGTTGAAATAAGAGCTTATATCAATACTTTGCGCTTCATCAGCCATCTATTTCAATGCTCTGAACCTGGATAATGAAGGATTACAAGCACCCAGGCTGTGCAAACCCACAAACACACCATTTCAGAAGCAGTAAGATTAGCAAAACTGTATTAAAAAACTGTAATAAACTAAGAGCAAACAGAGCTGGCTCCTCCACGTGCAGTCCCCGGGAGATGCTGTGTGCCCTGACTCACGGTGTTTGCAGTCGTGGCCAGTCCAGCCCAGGGGACAGGAGCACTCTCCAGTGACGTGGTGACACTGAGCACTGCTGCCACAGCTGCACAGCCACAGGCAGCTCGGTCCATAGTGCCCATCGGGGCAGGCTGCAAACAGAGACACACTGTGACTTCACCCAGCTCACAACCCAGCGACAGCTCACCCCCTGAAACAGGCTTTAGCTGAATCCAGGGATCAAAATGGCAACACAGAAATATCTGGGATCTGCACCCTGGGTGTCTGGGGCTGAGTCCTGGGACACTGGAACAGCCTGAGTGACTTCTGGGTACTCCTGTGCATCAGGCTGTTTCCTCAGAGGAGGAAAACCTTCCTCAAAAACCATTTTATGACTAACAAGAATTAAAAATGTGCCACCACCAAGGACTTGCACAAAGCAGAGCTGTCCTGAGAGCCTCTGTGCAGCTCAACGGCCACACTCAAGCAGGCTTTTAACACCCAGAGGCTGAAGAGCAGCACAGAACAGTTCCTTGAACGTATTCCCACAGTCTCTGGCTGCATGGATAGCACTGATGCTGCTCCCTCATCCTCAGTATTATCTAATCATCAATGATCTACATCAAGGAGTGCTGCTGCAAACATAACTCATGTGGGCCAGCTGCTCACACCTCTTGCCAAACAGCCAGGATTACACCACCAGTGGTGTGGCTGTAAACACTGTATTTCCAAGTACAGCTTGCCATAAATTAGGTCTAATGATAACATCCATTTGGGATGCAGCTTCGCTGAGCACGCAGCTATTGCAGCCTATCTGTGATCTCCCTCCCACAAATAATGTCAAATCCAGCCTGGGGAATTCCTGGAGATGAAGGGCATTTAATCTCAGATCAGCATGTTTTATGTCACAAAAGAATAAGAAGGCAGAAATCAAACTGTAACCTGAATTTTCAATCTGACTTTCTTTTCATGGGGAAGGCTGAGGCAAGGACTTACTGGCAGAGCAGGATGGCCCAGTGTAGCCAGGGGGACAGTCACAGGCTCCAGTCTGCCTGTTGCACTGTCCCCCGTTGGCACAGGGCTCGCAGGAGTTCTGGCAGTCTGGTCCCCACTGGCCATCTGGGCAATCTGGAGAAAAAGCACAGGAGGTGTAACCAGTGCCATTTTCTGTTTTGGGACAGTTGTAGATTTCTGCTGTTACTCTGAAGAATTTCATAGTAAAACTGAGCTGGATTGTTATATTACCTCTACAGACCTACATCCCTGTCAGCCCTGCCATTAAACTGCAGCACACAAGAACACAGCTAAGGAGAGACCAAAGGCCCTCTCCCAATTTCCATCACAGTTTGTCTGTTTACTGGTTTGGGAAACAGCAAAATTCTACTTCTTATCATGCCTTCCAAAGCCAGGCACTCCCTACCTTGGTCCAGCACCTCACACACCTTGCTCACACGTAGCACCAGTCTTCCCAGCTGGGCAAACACACTGCCCTGTCTTGGGATCACACGGGGCTCCTCCACAGCTGCACCTCTGCCTGCAGCCCATCCCGAAGCTGCCAGGCTGACAAGCTGGACAAAAAACCCCAAAGTCATGGTTAGGAGCATTTTGAAGACATTCGGAGGCACCACAGCCACCAATTTTAAACTGAGCTCTGCTGGTACAAGTGATCAATGTTAGGATTAGTGTCTGAGCAACTGGTGGTCTGAAATTATCTGCAGCAGAGCCCTGCAAAATCTGTGCCTGAAGCTTTAAAAGCAACTGTTGTTACTTGGACAAAATGTTAGTTTGGGTAACTGGCCTCAGCCTTGTGCCTCGACCTTTGCAGGGAGAGAGAGAGAGAGAGAGAGAGAGAGAGACAGCATTTGCCAGGCTCCAAATATCAGTCTGGTTTCAGTGGGGAACTGCCAACTCGTATCAACAACAAATGTACCCGTTTATCTGCAACTTCTATATCTGAACCTAGGTTTCCTGAATAAGCTTTCTCATCCCAAGTGTACCTCCCAGGGAAACATGCAGTGAGTACCTACACAAATGGCATTTTTCTCCATGAAACCCAGCTGGACACGGATGCTTGCAGGCTCCTGTCTCAGGATCACACAGAACATCAGGAGGACAGGTGCACTTCAATTTGCAACCAGCCCCATAAAACCCCGGGGTGCACTCTGGAAATAGAAGCAGATACAGAACATGTATAAGAAAAAGGAGAAGTTAAGAGCAGTGAACAAAAATCAGAAAATACTTTGGCAGAAACTTGCAGAGAATATACTATAATTTACATTTTAGAGGTGTTGTTAACAAAGTGTAAATACTTAATAAATGCTCACATTTCAGAGAGGTTACTGCTTAAATATAACCCAGAAACAGAGTGGCAGAATGCCTAAAGATTTATTCAATTAGAATACTTGAAGATGTATTCATTTAAGTACATTATGGGATTCTCTTCCTATATGTGTAAATTCTGCTGCTCTCTGCCTTGGTGCACAGCCAGTGCTGGGCAAGGCATGTTCCCTGTCAGAACTCAGCCCATCACCAAGGATGATAAAAATATTAAATATTGTCATTATTGTTCTCCACCAAACCCACCAGAATTACTGCCAGAAATCCAACACAGTCCTGCCTGGCCAGAGAAAAATCTGAAGGGAGAATCTTTATTGTGATACTCCACTGCTGTCTGGAAAGGGCTACTGAGACATGCAAACATGAATACAGGATACAATTCTCTTTGAACTACCCCCAAAAACTACAAAGAGTAAGTTGAATTCAAAGAGCTGAAAATCTGAAGGAAAAGCAGCATTACTGAACCTGTTTACAAATCACCCCACTGCCATAAAACACAGGTTTTGCCACTTATTACTGACTCTGTCAAAAAAGCACAGAAATGAAAACTCACACGATTTTCATTACTTAAGGTTGTATTAGGATTTAGGTTCTGGATTTCTGTTGTCATTTGACCAAAACTCCTCCAACTCTTCAGCTCTATTCCCCTCAGTGTCCCTGCAACCCTAGCAGGGTTAAAACCCCACAAAATCATTAGTAGGACATGAATATACGAGTAGCAGCAGGCAAACAAAGCAGACAGGTGGAAGAATGAGAAGTTACAGGGACAAAGGAACAAGCAGGGGTGGGGAACCTGGCTGTGGGTGGTACCTTTGTGACATTTTTTGCCCTGATATCCAGGCTGGCAGGTGCAGGAGCCGTTCCTGGGGCTGCACTCCAGCGTGTGCTCCTTCACACACTGACACTCCTCCGAGCAGCCCGCACCGAAGGCCCACCTGGGACAGGCTGCAGCCAGAAGAAAAGGAAGCATCAGCTCTGTAATTATGCAGGAGCTGGCTGAAATTGCACACTGCTGCAGAATGCAACTGCTGCAAGAAGCAAAACCTCTGCTTTGCTTTCAGCAAGAACAGCCCCGTTCCTACAGCAGCACCTGCTCATGTGTGGGTGGGTAAAAGAAGAGTTTGTATGATCCCTGTGTTAGGCCATTCATTTCATGTCAAGCAATACGTGGTGAATCCAAGAACCAGAAACATTTCAAAGCAAACTCAGCTGATTTTCCAAATGAAAAAAAACTTGGGTGCACTCCAAGACAAAAGCTTTCATAATAAAGCCCAAAACAAAATAGAACAAAACACAGAAGATTTTTGATCTTGCACCGATTTTACAAACAAAATCCGTAAGTACAAAGAAACGTGATCGTCTATTTTGCAGAGTTTTTGTTTTAATTCCTTTTATTCCACCTAATGTCTGATCCTCGTCCTGTCCCAGCCAGCCCTGCTTCCCAGCTCCCACTCCAGCTCATCAGCAGTCACTCACCAGCTCCAACCAGATTCCAACCTCAGCAATAACCCCAATGTTAACCTATCCACCCCACCTATAATCCTCACCTTTGAGCATCAGTAAATCTCAGTCCTTATGGCAAAGATTAATCACTAGAGGAAAAGATTAATGAAGCTTTTGAGGCTTCCTGGCACATCTCGAAAGTCCTGTCCTCCTGCTACTCCCAGCCCACTGCAGAACTCAAAGTCTTGCTCATTTTATCACAGGATGGTTTGGGTTGGAAGGTCCTTTAAAGTCCATCTCATTCCACCCCCTGCCATGGGCAGGGACACCTTCCACTGTCCCAGGCTGCTCCAAGCCCTGTCCAACCTGGCCTTGGACACTCCAGGGATGGGGCAGCCACAGCTTCTCTGGGCACCCTGTGCCAGGGCCTCCCCACCCTCACAGCAAAGAACATTTTTCTAACACCTAAGCTAAATCTCTACTGTTGTAGTAAATCCACTGCTCCTTGTCCTAGCACTGCCTGACTGTGCAAAAAGTCACTCTCCTTCCTTTCTGCCAGCCCCCCTTACACGATGTGGAATCTTTTACAGACTGTGATGCTGTGCACACGTTAAACAGGTCCGAGGAACGCCGGGCACTTACTGAGGTGGCAGAAGCGGCCGTAGAGCCCAGGGTCACACAGGCAGCCCCCGTACAGTCTGTGGCAGTGGCCCTTGTTGGCACAGTTGCAGGGTTTGTTACAGTTCTTCCCAAAGAAACCTTTTGGGCAACCTTCGGAGTGCACAAACACAGGAAGGCATCAGCGGCTACAGGTCAAAGCCCCAACCGCAAAGCAGTTTGTGGCCGCGCCGGGGCTCTGCGCAGCCTCGCCAGCCGCTGGCTTTTCCCACCCTCTGTTCTGCTCATTATTGAAAATAAAGGAACAAGGGGGGAGAAGTGGAGAGGCTGAGGCAGAGCTGGAGCCATACCGTCCTCGCAGAGCCGGCCCAGCACGCCGGGTGGGCAGTGGCACTGCCCCGTGCCGGGGTCACACGAGCCTCCGTTCTGGCACCTGCAGACACCGGCACATCCTCTGCCGAACGTCCCGGGGGGACAGGCTGTGGAGAGAGCAGGGAGCGTGAACACACCAAGAAATCCTTCCCCCCTGCTGCAAAGGAAGCAAAACAAGGCTTTGGCCATTGAGAAGGGCAGCAAGGCTGATGAAGGGTCCGGGACACAAGTCTTGTGAGGAGCAGCTGAGGGAGCTGGGGGTGTTCAGCCTGGAAAACTCATGGGAGACCTCACTGGTTCAGCCTGGAAAACTCATGGGAGACCTCATTGGTTCAGCCTGGAAAACTCATGGGAGACCTCACTGCTCCCTACAGCTCCCCCAGAGGAGGGTGCAGCCAGGTGGGGGTCGATCTCCTCTCCCAGGCAGCCAGCAATAGGGCCAGAGGACACAGCCTTAAGCTGCACCAGGGGAGGTTCAGGTCGGACATCAGGAGGAATTTCCTCACAGAAAGTGTGACTGGGCATGGGAATGGGCTGCCCTGGTACGTAGTGGAGTCACCATCCCTGGAGGTGTTTAAGGGAAGACTGGATGTGGCACTCAGTGCCGTGGTCTCGTTGAGAAGGTGGTGTTGGGTCATAGGTTGGACTCGATCTCAAAGTCTTCTTTTCCAGCCTAATTGTTCCTGTGATTCTGTGAAAACTGAGCAAGGATAGAGTCCTTTTAGTTGAGCAGGCTCTAAACAAAGTTATATTCTTTTGTAAAGCACATCCACCTGATATTTACTAGGACATCTCAAAGGACACTGAATTAACCAAGCTTTGGGAAGTACTGTCATTATCCAACCCTCCCCTGCACATGCTCCCCTCCCCACAAAGCACAGGCTCAAAAATCATTGCCTGTCAAGTCCAAAGCTTAAACATCAGAGCCTCAGCTTCTTCTTCCCAGCTTTGAATACTAGAAGATAAATATTTGAAACATTATTCTTTTCTCTCCCAAATGCTATTATAAAAATAATATCTTGTTTTTCAAATGTAGTTTCTGAAATTCCCCAGGTAATCATGGCAGCAATGGATCCACAATAGCAAAAACAAACTGTGGGATGAAGCCTTGCTCTGCTGTTTGCAGCCTGAGCTGGCTGAGTGAATACAGTTGCTGGAGTCATCTGACTTCACTGACATTTTATCAATGTACATTAAGAAAGCTGACATTTCACATCAATTTCCATTCGGCTTCTTTGGTGCGTTATTAGAGAAATTTAGTTCCAGTTTTCTCCACTGTTTTAGCTTACCCTAAACCTGCTTACCCTAAACCCATGAATTGTGCTGTATATTAAAATATGCAGGAGAAGAGAGTGAAAGCAATCACATATGACTAATTCATACAGATTAGACATTGTATTTATCACTGTCCCTGCTGACTTCATCAGACAGCAGGTTTAGCTCAGTAACACAGTCCTATTAAAGTTCTTTAAATTCCAGAGGTGAGTTCCATTAGACTACATGCATGGATATCTAGTGCAAATATACATCATAAATGTTATTTATGAAACGAACCAAGGAATTTGGATACTGCCTTGAAATTTTTATCATCTATCCTGAACTACTAGCACACCAGGGATAGAAGTAAGAATATCCTCACCTGATAGCACGAACTTCCTTAGACAGACTGGAAATTATCATTTTAATCCTCCCCATTCCTATTCTCTTAGCTGCCCCCAGTGTTCACAAACCAAACCCACCATCAGTCTCCCAAAATAACCACAGGCAGACTGTTGGTTTCAATCACTTGCTTGATTTTTCTACATTTCTGTCCATGTGATGATGTCTCCTAAACAATCTTGATGGCAATTAACCTGAAGAGTGCTGTCTACTGATGTCAAGTAATAAATTTTCATTGACTTTTTGTCTCCCCAGTGACAGCACAGAATTTCTGAGAATGATGGGCCATCATGTCACACACACAAAATGGAGGGACCCATCTCAAACGGGAAATCTGCTGTATGATGTCTCAGACAAGCAGCAGACAAGTTTTGCCAAACTGCAGATGAAGAACAGCACATCAAGAAATCACCACTCTCTTTCCAATGGGTTTTGACACATACTTCTGAATCAGAAAGATCTTCTGCCAGGAAACAGGAGCAAGGAGAGTGAAAACCTATTATAAAGGGCACTGACTTGGCAACAGAATTCTGAAAAATACCATTTCCAATATGAGAAATTAACTGTTCCAAGAAAGGGATGCTAATAATAAAAGGAATGATAATGAAAAAGAAATGGAAAACATAAGAAAAAATTTAAAAGGCAATGTCTTGGGGTGCTACAATGGAAAAACTCAAGTTTAGCATGTCCACCCAGACTGTCACACCAGCTTTTGGGACAGACTTCTGGAAGTCACCAAGGTAGGCTGTGGAACAAAGCATGACCAGCAAACTTCAGCAGCACAGCAAATAGGAATGAACAACAACCAAATATTTAGGACAGGGATGATTCTGCCCTGACCTTCTCTGGAGCGCAGGGACCTCTGTGTACTGCGGCATCACTCACAGCTCCTATTTAATGTGCCCCAGCACAACAAATTTGATTATGAGACAGCTGTGCTCCTTTGGGAGCTTCACAGATGAGAAGTACAAGAGGTTACTCCCACTGCCCACCTGCAGAGTCCCTGCAGGAGGATCATTCCCCCTGCAAGCCCCCTGTACTCACTCTCATTGCAGATGACACCAGCCCAGCCGGGCGGGCAGACGCAGCCGCTGCGCTCGCTGTTGCAGCGGCCCCCGTGCAGACAATCCTCACACCTCAGGCTGCAGTCCTGGCCAAACGTGTCCCCCAGGCACACTGAGAGAAAAAAACCACACAGGGCTGAGTGAGCAGCCAGACAGAAACGCTCCCACAAGCTCTCACCTATCGCTGGGCTGCAAACGCCGCCGCTTCGGCACAAAGGGCACGGCAAAATGGGCATTCCTGAATCTCCCTCTTCACATTTTTGACTCTGAGTGAAAGGAAAGCTGGGTGTTCAGCTCGAATTCACTCCCCTAAATGCTGTAATACTCCAGCAAAGAGCACTTTGAGCTCTTTTTTAAAAGCAAGAGTTTTGCCTTCAGAAAAAGTGCATTTGCACCTAATGCTTGGTAACTTTGTATACAACTGGAAGAATTTATTGGGACTTCCCTTCTCTCCTTGCTAGGCTATCCCTGTTGTTTTTTCTTGCAGTAAGTGGATGTAGTGCTACTTAAACATAGTTCAGTGATATTTTCAACCACACAGTTTGAGTGTTCTAGGAAAACAAAGCAAAATACACATTTATCATGTCTCTTCTTTTCATGGACATGAAGAGTTTTATATAGGAAACCTGACAAGAAAATGCATTTTTTCCCTCTCCTTCCCTACCCTCCTTTTACCTCTTGCACCCTCATGTTCTCTTTGTGGGGTCTGTTGAGACAGGCATGCAAAATAAAGTGACTGTCTGATAAAATCCTTCAGTGGCATTGAAGATCCCATCCACAGAGTTTAGAGCCTTCAAGGCTTTATGGCTGTGGCTGGAGGCTTTTTGGAAGGGGATTTTTAACAGCACCTGAAAGTGAGCTGGCAGCTTATTTCAGCCTACAGTAAGTCACAGGCTGGTTACATTTCACCAACAGTTTTCTGTGTGAGGCCAGATTTCCTCTAGGTCTGAGCACCCAACTGTTCCCTTTTCTGTAGCTGAACAAATGCCCAAGCTTTCAGGGACATTCAGAATATCACAGTGCTCCCACTTGGAAAAGGGTACAAATTCATACTTCAGGAGAAGAATACAGACCACTGTTAAAAACATCATGCTTCCACGTTAAAAAGTCATTCAAATTATAGAAAATATTTAATTACTTGCACTAGCTTACTGTTAAAGCAGGCTTTTTTATAATACAGAGAGGAGCACAAAACCATTGTCTGAAAACACAAGGAATAAATTACTATTTGGGAGGTAAAAGAACTTACTAAACCATTTAAAGTTCCTTTTCTCCATCACCTTTTCATACAAACCACCGCATACTGAAAAGCCTGAGCATCAGGAAAAGTGCAGTTGCTCAGCTGTGACTGATAACACCCAAATTTCTGGAGCTAAATATAAATAAAACATGCAAAAAGTGGTCAATAAATATTTGATTGTGGTTTCTAGGCCTGATAATTTTGCCTGTGGTTATCTCATTTATCAGTTTCCCAGTTGGTTATCGGTGCTGTTGAGTCCGGCTGGATGCTGCATGATTTGGGAGGGTCTTAACAGTTTTGTTCATAAAAGTAAGTTATTTTTTTATTAAAGTCAAGACCAGCTCCTGATTTTTGCCCGTAGGGCACAGTCCTCAGATGGGTAATTACAGAGTTTATATAAAAATCACAGGACACACACAGGAAAAAACAAGAAATCCTCCCTGGTGATCCACCAGCACTCAGCACAAAGCAAACACAGGGTTTCACTTCATAATACTCTTCAAATTGTGAAGTTTCCACCTTTGGGTGGAAAGAATGAATCATGCAAAGCCCAGGTGGGTGCAAAGCTGCTCTGCACCCACTCCTGTGACAGTGGGTGCTCCTGTGCTGTTTGCCACCACCTGAGCTGAGCAATACGTGGATGGGTTGGCGCTCTTCCCAGAGACTCAAGGGAAACCTGAATCTTCAAAGGATTGTTTTTAACACAGACAAAATGCAAATATCTTAAAGAAAAAGCCTCCAGTTGTTATAAAAGGGTTTGTAAACAGGGATCCATGCCCCCAGCTCTAGGAGAAAGGGACTGAGTGCTCGGCAGTAAGCCATGCCATCCTCTCACCCCGGGCATGATGAGCTCTCTCTGGCTGCTGCCCCTGGGGCTCTGTGCAGACACCGTTTTCCAAGCAGCCTCCCAGCCACTGCTTGCTGAGCTGCTCACTCTTCCCCTGCCTCCCTCCCAAAGCACCCAGGCAGCCTCCCGGTTCCTCAAACATGTCCCATTTGGGATGGGACACGTGGAAATGCCTTTTCCCTGCCGGCGTGGAGACGGGCAGGGTGCAGGATAAACGCTCACCCCTCCTCCTGGCGCTGAGCCCCGCCAGCCCAGCCCCAAATGCTCTCCCTGGGGCGATCCCCCCGGTTTGCTGTGCTGGCTCAGGGCCCTGCTGGTCACTCACCGACCCTGTGCACCAGGGTGAGCTCTCCTCGGGGGTCTCCATCCTCGGCCAGGGCCCCGAGGGCGAAGCGGAGCAGCTGGGGGGGCCCTCGGAACTGCAGCCCCGGGGCGCCGGCCAGCCCCGCCGCCTCCTCTGCATCCGCCTCCTCCTCACCTAGGGCTGGGCAAACACGGCCATCAGCACCCCAGCCCGCCCCCACGGCCTCTCATTTGCATCTTTTTTTACTATTATGATGCCATTAGATGTTCCAGTCACACCTCTGCCCAACAGTCCCAGCCCAAGCATTTTCTCACCTGTACTTAGAGAGTTTCTGCTATCCAAAAAAGAAAAAAAAAAAAAAAAAAAAAAAAAAAAAAAAAAGGGGANATATATATATATATATATAGAAAGAAAAGGGGAGACACCCTCCCTGCCCCATCTTTCCCTTTTCTTTCTTCTGGAAAAAAATCTCTGCTCCTGGGGAATCAAAATTAAATGAGGAGATTCATTTTCCTCACTTGAAGCTTGAGATTATTTTTAGTTAATGAAGGTCATTACTCTTGCTCGTTTTGGAGATGACAAATAGAAAGTGAGGCCGGCTGTGCAATTTATTTTCAGAAACATTAAAATTTGGGCCTTAAAAATGACGGGAAATCAGTTGGCTTTCTTTTTGGTGTTGGTTTAGAATATCAAACTCTGGCTTAAGGTTTAGCAGTTGCTAAACTTGGTTATAAAATTGAGTTACTCTGCTAAACTCTGGACTGGTTACACTGGCAGAAATCCAGAATAACGTCACTGACTAACGGAAAAGTTGCCATGGTTGATCAAAGAAGAAGCTGGCGACCTTTTTTTTTCCCCCCACAGGATGTTAAACTTCATCAAATGGTGCAAGAAAAGCGTCAAAATAGTATTTATTTCTAAAGCAGGAGCTTTAGGTTTTCAAATATGTCCAGGGGATTTAAGTGTTCATCTGCCATTAATCTTTGGCAAAACCCATTACTGGAGGATGAACTTGGATCCACGCACTGCACGTAGCCCTACCCTGGCCACGTTCAGAGATGGCTCAAGTTGGGCTCCCAAAATCCCAGGATCTGTGAAAATCCCTGTTCCAAAATCACTTTTTAAATCAGTGGGAAAGGCTTAATGGCCCTCAAGTTTTGAGAAGGACTCACCCACGCAGGCCCATCTGCTATCCCCAAGCCTGTAACCCTCCTTACAGGCACACTCGTAGGACCCCAGGGAATTCACACAGAAATGGTCACAGTTGCCATTATCCAGACGACATTCATCCACATCTAGAAAATCCAGACATAAATGGTGATTAGGAACAAGTACTTCTGCTTGGAGAGCCCATGCTGTGCCCAGCTGCATCTGACAAATTATTCTATACATAAGAAAACACAATTTTTCATATGTGTTTTGGGGCTCTCCGTTTCTCTCTAGTATTGGAGGTATGAAAACATTTCAGGGCAACAGGGAGCAGATTATTTCACTGATGTTTCTGTCTCGAGTGAAAACAGATGCTTCAAGCTGTTAAGCTCAGTTGATCCTTCAGTTAGTTTGAGGGCTCTTCTTCTGTGGAAGGAGTGTTTTAACACACATCAATATACAGTGTCCATGGAGGGAGGAGGGAAAGTTTCTCTTTGCTGGCTCCTCTCCCACATCCCCACTTCCCCACGCTGGATGCTGGGTTATTCCTGTATTCCAGCCTCACAAAATGGAAATCACACATTTGTAAAACCTTGGCAGCAAAGCTGGCATAGGGTCAGTGACTCTCATTAGGGCAGTGCCCACAAAGTCCTGCAAAGGGCTTTGACAGCATTTCTTCTACCCTGGGCTGGGACTAGTTAGACCGAGCCACTGGTACCAAAAGACTTTTGACAAAGGCATGGAATGATGCAGGACAAGTGGAAATGGCTTTAGAGGAACAGAGGGAAGGTTTAGATTGGATATTAGGAGGGAATTCTTCCCTGTGAGGGTGGTGAGGCCCTGGTTGCCCAGAGAAGCTGTGGCTGCCCCATCCCTGGATGTGTTCCAGGCCAGACTGGACGGGGCTGGGAGCAGCCTGGGACAGTGGAAGGTGTCCGTGCCCAGGGCAGGGGTGGAATGAGATGAGCCTTAGGGTCCCTGCAGCCCAGCCCGCTCCCCGGCTCGGCGCTCACCGTGGCAGGAGCAGCCGTCGGCGCCGAGCTGGAACCCCGCCCTGCAGGCGCACTCGTAGCCCCCCGCGTAGTTGATGCAGAACTGGGAGCAGCAGGACTCCCCAGTCTCACACTCGTCCACCTCTGCAAGGAAAGGGCAGCACGTTCAGCCCTTGAGACACCCCGAGCTGCTGCCACAGCTCTGCTGAGAGCTTTTGTGCTGCAGCACTCACTGCTTTACACCTTCCTTCAACCACATAAACGCTGTCTGAATCCTGAATCCTGACAGCAGCTGCCTCCTGCCTTCTCCCATAGCAGCCAGGACCCTCCACGTCCTGGGAGGGCCATCTCCTCTACAAGTCTGAGCTGCCAGCAGGGGATTTATAAAACACCAGCTGGTCTCGCTGGTGACCAAGGACAGGACCCGAGGGAATGGCTGGAGCTGTGCCAGGGAGTTTTAGGTTGGATATCAGAAAAGGTTCTTCCCCCAGAGGGTGCTGGGCACTGCCCAGGCTCCCAGGGAATGGGCACAGCCCTGAGGCTGCCAGAGCTCCAGGAGGGTTTGGACAACACTCTCAGTGATGCACAGAGTGGGATTGTTGGGGGTGTCTGTGCAGGGCTAGGAATGGGACTCAATGATCCTTGTGTTCCCTTCCAACTCGAACATTCTATGGTTCCATGGAAAGAGACAACAGCC
The DNA here is from genome assembly GCA_013398275.1 of Promerops cafer. Classification (NCBI taxonomy): domain Eukaryota; kingdom Metazoa; phylum Chordata; class Aves; order Passeriformes; family Nectariniidae; genus Promerops; species Promerops cafer. The sequence continues at coordinate 136,075 of VZSE01006255.1, forward strand.
AGGACCTACCAGCCCTCAAAAACGTTCTGTTTAACAGTAACCTACATTTGACCATTTAGACTTCTTTACATTCAACCTTATTCAATCCAAACCAACAATGCTCTGATCCAACCAGGCACTTGCTGGACAGCAGCAGCCTGCAAGGTTCAATTGTAGTTTTTGGTAACTGGTTTCCTGTTGCCTCCTCCTGCTCTGTGCCCGCTCAGAAATTGGTATCATTGACACCACTGTTCTGGTGATGAGATAGGAGAGCTGAGCTGTTATCTGTGCACTGCAGGCTCCTGGCTGCTGTCAGGCTGCTGAGCAGGTCAGTGGCCATCCAAGGGCCACCTTGTCAATGCTGAGTCTGCAAAATGCTTCTGAACGTGGCCTGGCTGAGCAGCTGCAGATGGGAAAGGTCAGTGTCTCAATTAACCTTGGAAGGAGCACCAACTTTATGAGGAAACACGGACAGGAGAGAGAAAATGTAATTAATCAATCGAGGTGAGGAGGTCAGTGTGAAAATGATTAATGCAGGTTATTTGACGGCAGTGTTTTCCAGAAATGTCACAAGCTGAGGTCCTCTGCAGTACATCAGGAGACGCCTCGCTCTCGGTTCCAGCAACAGCCCCTTGTTTGTGTAGGAATGCCAAATCTGCATCCAACAAAAAGGAGGTTTTTGCTGTTAAGAGCAACTTTTTATGTCCTCAGCCTTCCTCTGTGTTCTCCCCCTTCCCTTGCTGTGTCTGGAGTATCTGCTTCCCTCTGAAATGCCCAGCAGCAGGTCACTGAGCTGGGCTGTGGGCAGGAGGCTGCTTTGCCTCCTGTCAGCTGTACAGACAAGACTGTGTAACCCACCCACCCCTGTGAAGCTTTGGCTCCAAATCTGCCTCCCAAACTTTTTCTGTTTTGCTTTTTAAGCTCCATCATCACCCGCCCTTGCAGCCCTCAGTGCTTCCCTCCTCCCCTGCTCCTCCTCTCTCCTGCACTTGGCTTTTTTTCCTTGCAAGACTCCTTTTGTCTGTAATGCCTCACACTCATCAGTGTTCCCACTCTCCACCTCTTCTCATCATCTCATATCTCACTACACTGCTTTGTGGTGCCTGCTCCTTTTTCCATCCCCCCTCTCTTCCTGGCTATTCTTAAAAATTGTAATGGCATAGTGACAGCAAGCCCAAAGCAGAATGAGATACAGTTTGCATGGCAAAAGTCATAAACAAAACAAAAACACAAAACAAACATATACACATACACAAAAAAATTTCATAGTAGAATTGCTTAAAACGTGAATGAATTTTAAGCTCTTGTCTCGAAATAAACCCAAATCAAACTCTGTTGCTTTCACCTCCCAAGTGAGACTTCTCACAGGCAGAAGTGTAACCTCATCACTGAGCAGATCTGATGGAAACACAGCAGCTCTGGAGCACGAAGTGGAGTTTGTGCATGAAGCACTTCGGAGCAGTTGTGCTGCTGCTCCCAGCCACAGCTGACCTCCTCCCAGCCACCAGCTGAGAAGGGAAACAGAGTCAGGTCTGTCTGTGATGCCTGGGCTGCCCATGGTAACAGGTCAGGCACTGGGGTCACTTCCACTCCCTCCCCTCCTTAGTGACCCATCCCAGCGAGCTCCCGGAGCCAGGCAAGCTGGAGCAGCGCTAGGGGAGCGCCGGAGGACGGCGTTAATTAACACCTGCAGAAGGAGGGAAGGCACGGGGAGGCGTTTCCCTGAGCACAGCTCTCCCGCAGGCTCCCTGGGCCCTTCCACACCTGCTCCCTGCCCCGGCACGGGTTACCTGAGCAGGTTTTGCCGTCCCCGCCGAGGCGGTGGCCGCGGTCGCAGGAGCAGCGCGGCCCCGCCGCCGTGTGCTCGCAGCGGTGCTCGCAGCCGCCGTTCCCGTCCCGGCAGCTGTCCACAATTTCCATCTCGATGCCTTGCAGAGAAATAAATCAAAAGGATGTTAAAAAGCAAGCCCGGGGGGGAGGCACTGGAGGACCAGCCTGCTGTAAAACAGCAGCCATGAGTGCTGCAGCAGTGAGTATAATCAGCTCACAGCCCCCCCAGAAGAGCAGGCTTTGGAGTCACTGAGCTCCAGGTGTTCGTGTCAGAACGGGGGATGCTCTCAAATTCAGCCATGTGAAGCTGGTTCAGTGTTCAGCAGCCACCTGCTACAGGCGCCTTCCCAGGTTTCCTCAGGTTTATGCTTTGTTTGGACACAGTGCTTGCCCCAAAGGAGGAGCAGAGCCATCTCAGGAGCCCAGCTGGTGCCCCTCAACCCAGCCTGAGGCACTTCCCGAAGGGCAGCTTTGAGTTCTGCACGGGAATGGCAAAGAGCTGGGTTCTGACACATCCCCCAAACACAAAGGCATCGAAACTTCCTCAGCGGAGTCCTGCTGGTGAAATGGACACCCAACCACAATGCAAAACTATCTCCAGGTTTTGGTTCTTGCATGTCCCTTCCAGGGGGACACAGCAGCTCCTCTGCTGAGACTTTGTCACCTACAGCTCAGACAGGGTGGTACAGTGCCACTGCCAGCCCCCTTTGCCCTGACAGCCTTCCATGCCCTCCTCATGTGGCTGCACTGGACAGTCCTCAGGACATCTTGTCCATTTTCAATTTCCAATATTTTTTCACATAAAAAAGGGGACACATGGCCACCTCATTCCCACCCAGCTACTTCATCAGATGATTTCTCCAGGATGAAAAGAAACCATAGGGTCAGCTATAAAGTTTTTCATGCTTGCCAGCTTGTTTTGTTACAGAGCTATTTAGAGAGGAAACAATTTCTCTTATTATGTAGGGAAACTGAGAAACACTCCTCCTGAAGCAGCCACTGTACTTCCAGAAACACCCCAGCTCAGAGTGGTGGCCATCAGACCTGGCACAGAACTTCCCCAGACACATCTGTGTTGGTGGGCTCTGGTCCTACCCCCTCTTTGTGCTCCCAGGGAGCAACCTGCTTTTCAACAAGAAATGTAATTCCAGCTGGAAGAGGGTATAAATTAAGAGAATAAATATCTCTACATCTCACGTATATTGTGATTATTTGCACCAGGGAGAAGAAATCGTGTCTCCTGCCCAGTGTGTTAAGCTGGGATTTAGTAAACCTAGCAATTAAATGCACAATCTGACTTTATACACAGCCTTCATCATTTACTTTGTCTCAGTTCTTCATCAGTAAAACTGAAATACCAGCTCTTCCCCAGCCACTGGGGAAATGAAAGAATAAACAAAGATTGTAAATTGCTCAAACACTGGGATAATCCTGTCCATAAATATATGCAGAATGTTTTTATTTTTATTGTTTGCTCTGCAATATTGTACATGAGGCACATACAATCACCATCCCCTGAGATCTGCTGAACATCCAGAAAAAATATTATCAGAAAAGCACAATGAAATCTAAGTGGTCTAAACCTCTTTTTTATGCCTATGACAGAGGATTCCATATCTATATAATAATCACATTTCCTCTGCCATTGCACCACTCACAGTTCCCCATCACCTATGAAATAACTCTCCAGGATGTCTCTCACATAATTGGGTTTTATTTTTAATGTATGTTAATGCCTTGAAACTGGATTTCATTCTTAATAACTATTTCTTACACACACATTCTTAAATAAAGCACTCATTCTCTGGCATGCAGCATGTTTTCCTAAGGAAGCTCTGCTGAAAGCTCTTGCACAGTATTATTAGATTGAATGATCTTTGCCCACCTCTCTGCTAAAACAGGTCATGCTTTTGTCTGCATTCCAGGGAGCTTATGTTAGGTCCACAATAACCCCAGCTCTTCCACATCACCTCCTTTATTAATCAAAATTTGCCCTCAAGGGCAGGCCAGGGATCACCTATCAGCTAACAGCACTGGGAGTCAGTCCCCTCTCCAGAAAAGCTGCGTTGATTAAGAAACCCCGCTGGCAAGAGGTGAGCATGTGAGGAAAGACAACAGGGCTCGCCTTAGTTTGGGAAGTTTGAGTTGTTTAACTATTTTTTTCATCCCAAATCTCTCTTTTTTGTTGCCTTTTTTTTTTTTTTTTTTTTAAAGCATCCTCTTAATAGTGTCAGTAATCTCAGGACAAACATAAGCAAACCCAGACAGGTAAAGACAAAAGCAGAAAATCATGTTGGTTTTCTCTTGCATCAGGTCTGTAAGAAAGCTGGGAGGAGGAGGAGGGCAGGGATGAATACATTTCACACAACAGCAGCATTCTGGTAGCTCTGCAGCAGAATTCACCAGACTCTGAAGATAAACCAACAGGGCTATTTGCTCTTTGAAAGGCAGCAATTAAGGTCTGTGAACACAGGCTTAGGAACGTGTCACCCTGCAAACCCAGCAGCAGCAGCAGAGGAAGAAAACAGCATTAAGCTTGAGCTTTTGCATACACTTATTCTGCTGGGAATGCTAATCCCAGAGAATCAGAAGCCAGGCCTAGCAGGGAGCAGAGGGAAGAGGCTGAAGAGCACAGCTGTGCAGGGTCACTTACGGTAGCACTGCCGCCCGTCCGCCCCCAGCTCGAAGCCGGGGCTGCAGGCACAGCTGAAGGAGCCCGGGGTGTTCACACAGCGATGGGCACACCTGGCTCTGCCCTCTGCACACTCATCAACGTCTGCAAGCACAGAGAAAGTCGTTCAGCTGGATAGTGAAATGAAAAATCATGCTGCTCTACATGGACGTGGCTGCGTTTCCAAATATCTGCTGAACGGATTATCCTGGTGTCAGCCTAGAAAGGACAGCACCCGATGAACCCAGAACATTATACTCACATTATTCTTCTTCTGAGCACCATTGACCTTGAACTTCTCAGTGTGAACATTTACAGTACCAAACACTATATCTGCAGTATCAGCCAAAGCAACTTATTTATTATTCTTGTAAAAAGAGCAATGGCAAAAGAAGACCTCGCGTGAAGAACTCAGAAGAAACTTCCAAAACTGAAATTATCACCACGTCCTCCAAGCCATTACAGTTAAATTAATGGAACAGGAAATAGCTGATTATTTTCTGAATGTCAAATGATCTGGATTAAGTGGTGGTTGAGTTTCAGCAGGGACAATGGAGACAGATCATCCCTGAATGCAGCTGCTTCTACAGCAGTGCAGTGGGGAGGCACCTGCTGCAACCACAGCAGCTTCACCACCCCTGGGAGGAAAGAAGAGGTGCAGAGCCTTAAGTGGGGAGGCTGCTCTTCCCTCAGTCCTCTGTCAAGCAGACTGCTCCTCAGCTTCACACTTGCTGGTCTGTATTCTGGAGTTAAATGCCCCCAAAGGTGTCCATCTTCCTAAAATCTCAGTGGAACATAAATGTACTTTTAAGGAGTAATTATTTAAAAAAACCCCAAAAAACAAACCCACAAAAATTTATACTAAATGCAGCTGCACAGAACACCGACCTCTATGTAAAGACTGATGCCACACATGGCAACCCCCTGCTGCATCTCCTGTTCCTTCTCATTCTGACATCTTTCTGGCAAAATACAGATTATTTATTGCACCGATCCTGGGTCAGTGTTGTGAAAATGGCAGGGAGCAATCTGATGTGCAGCTCTTCACTTCTTATCCCAGAGAGCCACTTCCTGACAGTTCTGTCCCTCCACATGTGCTGTGCCCAGTGCTGTGCTCATGGCCCTGCACTTGAGCACAAGGAGCTTGATGGATGCAATCAGGCTCCTTGCAAAGAGAGGCCCCAGGCAGTGCAAACACCACACACTGGCTCATGAAAATTTCAGGACAAATGGCTGTGAAGCAGCCATGGGAGCAGCTGCTGCTTAGAATAAAATGGGTTATTCCTCCTTTTTCTCTAATTGTCAGTTTGTGAGTACACCGTGCTGGCCAACGCTGTAAATATTCTTTTCTCTTCTTCTTTTTAAAAAGAAAAGTAAAAAGTTGAACCACAGCCACCATCCTGCACAGGTTTCTTCCTGTCCTACATCTAATAGCTGAAGTATGACACTTCAGCTGCCCTCTGTCTCCTTCCACCTCAGTTTTCAGAGAGTCAAACAACAGCTTGAATTTTGCAAAAGGCATTGAGTAACTTCTAGGAGAAAAAAACAATAATTGTATATCCATGGTAAGACACACTGCTTAATGATTCAAAAGATTGTTGCCATGAGGCTGGGGAGAAAATTTGTTCCAATATATAACACTGCAACTTAACTCAGTGATTCAGTTCATACATAAATCAACGGAAATGTCAATGTGTAACTGAGATAAAAGAACAACAGGCTGACCCTGCTGCTAAACCCACTGTTGTTTCCATCCACTCATTATCAGTACATTATTTGAAATTAAGTTTTTATAGTTTTTATTATAGTTTTTATCTTCAATAATTACTCATGAGTAATTCCACTAAGAGAGAATCACTAAGATGTGCCATTCTACTCACAGAAGGGCTCACAGGCAACTGAGTAAAATACTCAGGGTAGAGAGTAAATAGTTTGAAAGGCACCCAGAACCCTTTATATGAGACAATGATTTACATATTGGCAAGATTTCGGCCAAGTTTTCAAAAGAAGAGTGTCAAATTAGTGTGTGTGTTTGTGTGTGTGTGTGTGTGTGTATATATATATATATATATAAATATATATATATATACACACACCCTGATCCTGACTTGGCTGTGAAAAATCTGTGCACCATTAAGTCCACGAATGCTTTTTATTTCATAAAACTGCTAAACTATCTTCCAAGAGTTTCACTGAAAGAGAAAAGCAGGTATTTTGATCTCTAATTCCCCCAAATTTCGTGTCAGAAATGCTACAGATTCTTTTGACAACCCCAGACTAAATGCAGGACTTCAGAATTCAACTTTTTAAGCTCCTCTCTTTGGAAATCTTACACATCATGACTTCTTCCTTCACAGTAGTTTCTCCATTAATATGGAAACAGTTCTCCAGCTTTTAAAAAGCCCTTTGAATTCTAAATAGGTGTTCAGTGACCTGGTTCAGAGTTTTACTTGAACCAATTTTCCAGGAGCTGTATCTGGGACATTATTTTAAAGGGACCCTACAAGAATAACACTACAGCATTCACAAATCCAGTTGCTAGAAAGCATGACTTAGGAGATCACAGAGGAATTTTCATCACTAAAAAAGTCCTTCAAGACTGATGTGAATATCACAGAGAGAAATGCTGTTTCAAAATGCACACAGATATTTGTATAACATATTCCTTTCCACTCACAGCTCAGTAAGCCCAGAGCACTGATTAATAACTTTCTTCACAATAAAGAGTCCAGAGTTTCTTACCTAAACAGGACTTCTTGTCTGCAGAAAGAGAATGCCCTGGATGACACTCGCATTTTGCAATTCCTCTCTCATTCTGACAGATTTGTGAGCATCCTCCATTCCCACTTGTGCAGGGGTCTATCACTGAAACCAATTAGAGCACACTGTCAACTGAAAGGTCACTTTTTGCCTGGAAATGGTCTTACCTGCCATTGTTACAACTAATGACGAAGTAGCTGTAAGAGATTAGACTGGGAAAAAATGTGACAGCATCTGGTGAGTAAAGCTGCTGTTTTTCTGGATGCTCTTTGTTGCTGGACAACATTTTTCACAGAGCAGCAACGAGGCTTTAAACAGCAGGAAGCCCAGCTTATATTATATTGGAAGTAGGACAAAAAAAGTACATTTTATTGTTATTTTGCTATACCTGAACAGATTTCAAGAGTTCTCTAAACAACAGCAATTAGCACTCCAGTATGTGTGAATCCATAAACACACACAATGATGGAGTTCACCACAAAACAATGAATATTTAAAAGGCTCGAGGGGAAATAAACACTGAAGAGCCCCCAAAGACATCTTTCAGTCTATAAACATATGCCATTCATGTTGTACATCAAGGCTTTTTCCTCTTCTTGAACAATAACATACCTTTTCAAGGATAAGCTGCTCTAAGTGGCAAGTACTTAGAAAAACTTTTATGAAGTTTTGTGCAAATGGCAGCTACAGAAGCCTCCATCTCGAAGATATCACTGTGTTTTATGGGTTTATTTTTGAACATGTACCTGCTGGAAGCATACTGCCCAAATAGAGACATGGCACACCCCAAAACAGACCTACCACGACTGTTCAGACAGGTCTGACTCGGGTTAAGGTCTGACATTCTGCACCAGGCTGAGGTTTTGCTTTGGAGCACTCGTTACACCAAATTCTGGTGAATAACATTCCACAGGCAAATTTGGAGGACACCTTGAAAATGTGTCCTCTAGAGTTCTGCTTAGCTTTGAATAAAACTTCTTCAAAGCTATACTCGTTTCCCTACAATTCCAGCTCTGATTCAGTTTTAGCATTTTACTAATTACTGACTGATTTGAGACAGATGACCGATATTAATATTCCTCACTTGCCCTGCTCTGTACAAGCCAGCTTCTCTCAGAGCCCCAGAGGAAAGTCACCATCAGTTCAACAACACTGGAGTCAGGGTTTGAGGAACCCCAGGGAGGGGCTGAAGGAGTTTTGCTCTGGACCTGGCTGCTTTGCTCTTCCACTGCCTACGCAGGAGAAGGGAACAGGAGAGAAAAACCTCAACTTCATGTGGATTTAAATATGGGGCAGGGCTTTGTTTGTCAGTTTTCTGTGCAGCCAAGTGGCATTTTGTGCCACCATTTGGTGAAGCAGGAAGCTGCCACAGAACATCCTCAAACTCCCTCATGTCACCTCCTGCCATCTCGAGAACACACAACGCACAAACCGTTCCAGTCTGCAGGGCTGAGCTTCACTTGACAGTATCAAAAAAAAAAAAAATAAAAAAAAAAAAAGCATGGTTAGGGATGTAGAACTGAAATTGGACTTCTGACACGATAGGTTGCAAATAGGTTTCCAAGGAACAGCAGCACTTCATCGTGCATGACACTTCCAAGGCTGACAACTTGGCTCTGCAGCTCGACAATTTGCGGTCTACAAAGGATTTAGCTCCAAGCAAGAACTCACTCCTTGCTGATATGAAATATTGAGTTATTTGCCGATTCCTTTTCTATTTGGGTAAATTAAATGAAATCACTATCAAACAGCATCTGTTAAACCTGCATATTATGAAGGTTTTCAGAGCAGCTAAAGCTTTAATTTGAGAATGATTACAGCACGGCGTAAAGCTTGTAATGCTCTGTGACATGACAACAGGCAAACAACAAATTACATGGTAGATGTTAGTAAAACATAGTAATTCAAATAAAGGTAGCAGCCTTGGAAGTCCTTGGATGAGGTAAGTTTGTAAAGGAAAGATCTTCAGGACATAAGGCAGGCAAGTCATGATTGACTTGCTTTCCAGTGATATGTATGTTCCTGTTAGGAGCAGGTTTCAGGAAAAGCCAAAAATAACTCATTAGTGTTCTTTTTTCACACATTTGCCTCTTCCTGGTTCGTTTAATAACTTCAGTAGATAACAGACTCCATCCTACAAAGCTCTACTCCAAGCTGTTAAACACTATGGTGAAAAATTTACTGGCATGGTTTCATTTCCCAGGTGCCTCAGGACACAGAATCCCAGAATGGTTTGGGGTGGAAGGGACCTTAAAGCTCATCCAGCTCCACTCTCTGCCATGGGCATGGAATCCTTTCACTGTCCCAGGTTGCTCAAAGCCCCATCCAGCCTGGCCTTGGACACTTCCAGGGATCCAGGGACAGACCTTCCAATCCTTCACTGCAAGGCTGTGAACAGCAGGGTCTCCAGTCCTATCTGCAATGACCTCTAGAGCACCTAAAGCAAAGAGGTTTGGGCCTTATCAAATTAATTTTCTTGTTCACAGCAACCATGACTTCACACTGGAGAAAATATAAAGTGGCAAAGAACAAAACTGCCAGGCTTGAGTGTTTCTCTAAGGCTTTCCAGGGCTGTGGGTGCAGTATTAACTCCCAAGGAATCCACAGGGATGAATCCACACCTGCACAGCACCTACACCTGCTGTGGCAAACACTCTCATGACACTGTGGTTTCTCCATCCAAACCATGACTCCAGCAGCCCAGCTTTGGCTGGAAAATAAAAAAACAGCCAGACTCACCTCCTCCCACCTCTTCTACTTAAACTATCTCTGAACTGACAACCCAAATGCATTCATGACCACTTCACCCTCATCTGTTCCTGTAAAAATCTTGTCCATGAGCTTACCTAGCACTTTTCTCTCCCAGGCACTCATTCACTAATGTATTTATGGGGGGAAAAGAATCCTATTCAGTCCTCATTTTGCAAGCTGAGCTCTGCTTACAAGACAGATCCTCCTTTCCCCAAGCATAACAGCCCTCCTGGGGAGGGCTGCACTTACCTACTTTGATTCAAACACCCAGAGCACCCAGGGGTGAGCAGGCACCCAGGTAATGGCCCACGGGCACACAAGGCTGACCCTGCCCCTCTCCAGTGCTCAGCAGTTACAGGCTGGAGACAAACCACTGCCTTTGGTGAGTGGCTAACTCTCTTCAGCCCCACCATGTGAGGGGGTGAACAGTGGTGGCAAAACATCTCCCTTTAGGGGTCCCAGCTGAGACAGAGCATGGAAGTGGTCCAGGGGAGCTTGAACTGTGCCGTGGCCACTGCAGGACAACTCCCACCCACCTGGTATTGCCACACTCAGACCCCTCTGACCCAACCACTGTCCCACCACTCCATAGAAACCACCCAAAAGTCCTGTGCAGGCTCAGCCAGCTGGCCAAACACATCTCAAGGTGTTTGGAAAAGGGATGGAGAACAGCAGAGGAAGGTCTCTGACACCCTAAAGCTCCCCTTTTCTGGTTCTTTCTGATAATCTCAGGGAAAAAACGTGGGCGTGAGAGACAGAGAGGCCACCAGGCTGTGGGTGCTCCCTGAGGTGCAGCCCCCAACTGAGGGCAGGATTTAGGGAGGCCCAAACCAAAGGGGGAGAGTTCTCTGCACCCAGCAGGAGCTGGGAGCCATCTGAACAGCAGGATTTACTTACACTTCACCCACAGCGTAGAAAATCTCCGAGCAGAAGAGGAGCCATATGGAAACGGTTTTGTGACAGGAATTTCAGCTCAATAAATCCATAAATTTGGCCTTATCTTTCTCTGGCATGTTCAAGGGTGTGTGTGTGTGTGCTTGTGTTGGGGAATGGGGGGGTTGCCTTCAAAACTGATGAGTATGTTAAGATATACAAGAAAAGAAAAGCAACAATCAAACCCAAAGGTAGCATTGCTGTTCTGCTTGAAAGAGTGCTTAGGAACCTGAAGGGCAGGATGAATGAATCAGACTGTGATAAGCCAAAAGGAGATCAAGAGAAGACTTTTTAAAAGAATAAAACATGTAATGCAGGCCAACTCTGTATACAACTTGATGAGCAATATAATGTTAGAATTAAATCACGATTAAGTTCCCAACCTGTGTCATCACCATCATTGTGCAAGGAACAGCCAGGGATCCACGAGGCCAAAATCTTGTTCAAAGTTGTGGTTCAGAGTGAACTTCACACCTCAAACATGTTATTTTAAAATCCTGTTAATAAGCAATTCCTAAAGCTGCTTTTGGCAGGCAGGGGGAAATAGGAATGAACACAGTGACCCAAAACACCATCCTGGTGTCTTTTAAATTGCTTTTACTGTGTGTCTTCAGGCAGGTAGCACAGGACTCACCTTCACAGGACTTGGCATCTGTCTTCAGCTGGTAGCCTGGCTGGCACTGGCACCTGTAGTGGTCCTCACTGAGCTGAACACAGTCCTGCTCACAGCCCCCGTTGTTAATGCTGCAGGAATTGACAGCTGGAGCCAAGGAAGCAGTGAAGGAATGCACGTCAACAACCTGGCAGAACTTATTTCCTACTTTAAATACATAAATGACAGCAAAACCAGGCAAACCTCACTGAACAGCTTTCAGAAATGCACCTGTCCCCACCCCTGAGTGACTGCCCTCCCTTGTGCTCACGGAGCCTGGCTGACACAGTGTCCCACAGCAGTGAAATCCTGGTTCCAGGGAGAGGCAGGTGAGATCTGAGGGCTGTAATGCTGACTGAAGCACAGCACCCTTTGATCTGACAGCACCAAAGCACTGCCAATCCACCGAGGCAAGGAGGGGGAAAAAGAACAGCCCTGCTGGCACTTGTCCATTGATTATCTTTTTCTCTCCTTGCTTTCATTGATTAAAAATAGTAATTGTCTTTCAGGCTGATTTCCTCAGCCTCATAAATAAAAAAATTCAAATAACAGAAGCCACAAGCCCTGCAGAACAGACTCACACAGCAAACCACAAGAAGCAGAGGGTCCTCTGTACATTTTAAAAGATGCTGCTTCTTTCACCCAAGCAAATTAATATTCTTTTTTGTTCAACACATATCCCTGGCCTCTGGAGAAACATTTCCCCTCCTGACAAAACATGTTAACACACACCCACACCTACTCACAGGCTGCATGTAAAAATCAGAGTGATGGTTTGACGCTGCTATTGTGCTGTGCTGATGGAACTGTGTGTGCACGGCTGCATCGAGACATATTTCCACAGCAGGGATGTGCTATGGAGACATTTAAATCAGATATTAGGAAGAAATTCTTGACTCTGAGGGTGGGGAAGCCCTGGTACGGGGTGCCCAGAGAAGCTGTGGCTGCCCCTGGATCTCTGGAAGTGTCCAAGGCCAGGCTGGATGGGGCTTGGAACAACCTGGGGCAGTGAAGGTGTCCCTGCCCATGCCAGGGGTGGGACTGGATGAACTTTAGGGTCCCTTCCAACCCAAACCATTCTAGGATTCTGTGTTCTCTATGAGCAGCTGGAAAGACTGTTTGGCCCTTCATGGACTGCACCAAACTCTGAACCCAATAAAGTCAGCAAAGAGCTTTGATATTTTTTTATATTTATTTTAGCAATACTCCCATTTCTTCATTTATCTGCAATAGAGATTAGTAAATGTTAATTGCAGAACCCGCTACAGGATTCGTTTTACCCTATGCCACCAATTAGCAAACACTGAGTTTGTGCAGTCAAGTATGTGTTAAAAAGGTGAAAAGAAAAGCAAATTTTTACATTCTCCTGGCTGCACACACAGCAGGAGGCAGGAGGAACCTCACAGCACAGAAACCTGACCCTGCCTTCCCATCTCCACCTGTGCCCACGAACCTTCTGCCCTGTCAGAGACAGAACCTGAAAGCAGCTTCATGTCTACACAGGAGACAGCAGACCCCATCCACTCTGAGCTTCCAGCTCCCTGCACATTTGTATCCAAAGACCTGTTTTTCAGCAAGAATATTCAAATAAGATGAAAATATTTCAGAAGACGAAAAACATCTTAAATCCAAGTGACAGAATATACATGTTGGCTTTTAAAAGTGCCATTTTCTCCCTCCGTTTCTGGGCACGAGCCAATTTGGATGCAAGGGGAGATAAGCAGCAACCTGTCACGAGGAGAGCTGTGGAGGATTTGCAGGTGGGAGGGGACAGGTGTGAAATCCTGTGCTGGAGGGACCGAGCATCCCAGTTTGGTGTGTGGCTCTGGCAGCAGCCAGGGAGCCAGGGGTTGCTCTGGAGCAGCCAGGGCAGGTTTGTCACGGCTGCTGCTGAGGCACCACGCTGGATCTGTGAGAGGAGGTGCCAGACTGAAGGGGAAGAGCCTCCAGGGCCAGGACAGGATGGATTGTGCTCGTGGCTGCCAGGCGCCAGCAGCACGTCTGTCATCAGAGAAAGGGAGAGACTTGGCACCTCAGGGGTCTGACTCCAGCTGTCACTGAGGGGCTTGTGGCTGGAGGGCTGAGCACCTCCACAGGCAGAAATGTGGCCTGACATCCACTTTCAATGATTTAATCTTGAAATTTGGTAGAAACCCAGCCCTGATGTGGATTCCAGACAGGCTGGGGATGATTCCAGGTGATGCCAAGAGAGGGAGGGGGCATCTGGGTAGGGGGACAGTGGTGGGAGACACCAGGTGAGAAAAACAAGGATCACAGAATCACAGAATGGTTTGGGTTCATCTTAAAGATGATCTCATTCCACCCCCTGCCATGGGCAGGACACCTTCCACCATCCCAGGCTGCTCCAAGCCCCATCCAGCCTGGCCTTGGACACTTCCAGGGATCCAGGGGCAGCCACAGCTGCTCTGGGCACCCTGCGCCAGGGCCTGCCCACCCTCACAGGGAACAATTCCTTCCCAATATCCAATCTAACCCTGATTTCTGTCAATTCAAAGCCTTTCTGCCTTGTCCTGTCACACTATGTCCTTGCAAAAACTCCTCTTCTTGTAGGCCCCTGATCTGACAACAGTTAAGAAATACACATTTCTCAATTATACCCATTATTTTTTATAATGAAGGTGATATTTTTACAAAGAGCTGGGTCTGAAGCCATGTTTAGATACATGCATAGCAGCCATGGGGTTAGAACATGCAACCTCTTCCAACTTGTGCTTTCCATCACCTGAAATCCAACCTTGGCAGTGACAAGAAATGTAACTTCAGACATACAGGGCTTATATTTATGTTGGGAAACATAGATTATAGAGCTGTAGAGATATTTTCTTTGTTACTTTCTCTATTAAGAGCCTTAGTGTGCTAAATCTCCATAAAAATCTGCACTTCAACAGCTTCTCCACGTAAAGCACACATCAAAGGTAACAGCTGGCACCAGAGATGAATCAGGGTCTAATGGCTGTGCCCTGTTTTCACTTCTAGGAGTTCAAACAGGAATAAATTCCACTGAAGACAATGAATCTACAACAACCCAAACCCACAGCCTGATACTACAATAAACATGTTCTTTCTGAGTTTCAGCTTTTCAGATACCAGCTGGTTAAACTCCAGTGAAGTCAAATTTATTGCATTAACATAATCAAGGCATTGCGAACAAAACAAACAAAAAAGTTGGACAGGGTTGCAGTGAATATTTGGTCTGGCACGTGTATTTATAAATTAATTCAATGCTGAGCAAAATTTGTAGGACCAAAAAGCTGAAGGAAGAAAAGGAGCATTGAAAGAGATGGGATTTTATCATGGCACGAAGTATTGGATAACATCAGAGGATTCAGGAATTAAATAGTTTACTTTCACACAGTGGTCAGCACTGAAAAAGGCAACTTCACTCTGGAGATTTTTGGGTCTGAGCAGAGTATGGGTATTCTGCCTTGAAGTATCAGCAGAAGTTTCCAATGAGAGCAGGAAGAATGACAAAAGCAGATTTCCCCTCTCCATGCATTTTAAGGCTCATACTGGCAGTGGAGGGATGGACCACCAGCAACTAGCCAGGGTCCCAAACACTCTGTGATGAGGTGGCAGGAGGACCAGACTCACTGGAAAACTTGTGACAGAAGTTCAGTAATATTCCATGAATCACATGAGAAAGTATCTTATCCCTGGGTTTTGAGCCCTCAGATGTAGGCTGAATATCTTTCAAGATGATAGATCCACTTCCTTATGTATGGGAGATTTCCAAGCCATCCAGGCTGCAAAATCTGCTTCCCCTCAAATGATTTTGGCACTTTTGTTCCCACAAACACAGGGCTGCCAAAAAAGAAAAGGAAGACGTGGAAAGAATGAACATAACAGCGATCTGGGCTGGGCTCCTCTGAAAAGCCTGTCTAAAGGGACTCTTGTTTCTTATTTCTGCAGCTGAGATAATCACCTTCCATAAACAGCTCAGTGCCAGAATGTGGTCCCTTTTCATTCTCAGCATGCAGGAGAGATCGTTTCATGCCCTGAAGTACCCATGGAAGAAATACCATTGCTAATCCAAGCCTGTTTGAAATGCTGGATGTTCTGCTTAGCTGCACCAGGTCAAAGGAGAGGTGCATTAGTGGTTTGCTTCTCATCAGATGAGTGATGAAAGCTGAATGTACAACCTGGTGCTGCACAAGGGGCAAACTCTCCATCCCCAACAAGCAGCTACTGCCCAAATCCTGATCCTAGGCACTCCTGATTTATATGAAAAGCTTCTCCCTGTCCTCATCAATTAGTAACTGTCTTGTTTTCCAATGCATGAGAGCTTATTATATCCATTTATTTTGGTGTCTTGTCTAAACAGCTGGAACAGGACTCAATATCCTCCCTCAGTATCGTGTACATCCATTAACATGAGAGCAGAGCTCTCTCAAACTCCTGTCTCTCATCTTAGGATTTATTTTTGTTTCTCCTTGATAATTTCTGAGATATTGCAAACCCAGCTGATCACGGTATGAAGTATTTTGAATAACTCCTTGAGAATATTTACATTTATGAAATGGAAACTTGTTCTCTGGTATTGTTCGCAGCTCGGACAAAGCTAAACTGAGCTTTCTGATCATTTGGGGCAAGAGGAAACCTAACTATTTTATGTCCACAGAAAGTTTTACATATTACACAAGTAAGTTCATTTAATTGCCATTAACATCTACTTTTTGCCTTTATCACACAGTTCTCTTTCTCTTTTTCCTCCCAAAGTCCCTTTAGTTCCCTTTTCGTACAAAAATCCCTCTCCACCACAAGTGAGACTATTCAGAGGGAGTAATGTAGCTCAAACAACACATCTTTCACTTCTGGGTCTTCCCTGGTCAGATCTGATCTGAGGGAGATTATTTTCACTTTTAATTCACAGAAAACCACAATTGCTGCTAGTTAATTATGAACAACTCTGCTTTCACATTTTTTTTTTTCCTCTCACTATAGTGTTTCCTTGTCCAGTCCTTCACCAACTAAGATCATCAAGAAAAGACTGAGACTCCATGACATTTTTAATTGCAGTTAATTACCAAAACACTGAAAGTCTCTGTATGTGATAAGCCCAAAAAACCTAAAAGGGTAAGTTTTAAAATAAAAAAATCCATTATTCCCACAGCTTGAGCACTGGTACCTCCTGTGTCCTGGTTGCATCAGTGAATGTATTGCTGTGATAACACCAGGAATGACTGATGACATCTCTGGCTGAAGTTGAGCACAACCAAGGGACTTCGTGCAGGAACTGAGACAATGCCCAAAGTGTGAGTGAACTTATTCTGCAGATGTGGTCTGACTGTTCTTCCCAAATTACCTCAAATCAGGTTTAAAAATTTAAACAGAAGGTACCCATTTCTTCTTCTCAGATGAAAGAATTTTAATCCTTTCTGTAGAATTCAAAAATTTGACTTTTGTACTGATTTAAATGCAATACAAGAACTGTGTATTTCATATTATTGTTTTTAACAACACTCAGAATTAACTCTGGTATGCCTTGTTTCAGGCTTTAGAGTCCAGCCTAAGAAACACAGGGTTTATTTCTAATTAATCCTCTCCACATTAACAGGCAATGTGTCATGGCTGAGCTCCACGGTGCTCTCACTGACACGAGCACACACAGGGTAACTCCACCCCGTAAATCACAATCATTTAGCTTGGAAACAACCTCTAAAATCACCAGGGCACTGCTGGAACATGCAGGGAGATGTGCCACAAAGAAAAAGCACTCAGAATTCAAAAAATGTTGTCATTTGAAACGAAGACCCCCCCCGCAAGCTCTTTAATGCCTGCTGCAAAAAAGAATTTTCACCAACATGAGACAGCATTAAAAAAAAAAAAAAAAAACCAGAAAAAAAAAAAGAGTACGTTTGGCAATACCTGAATCCTGACAGGCTGTTTGAAGCAGAACAGGTAATGATATTTAGTCAAAACTCAGGCTGGAGAAGCCTAGGAACCCCTGCACCTGGAGCAAACCCAGCGCGGGCAGGGTGCGAGCGGCTCTTACCCAGGCAGGTGCGCGCGTCGGCGTGGAGCCGGAATCCCGCCCGGCACTGGCACTGGAAGGAGCCGTGGGTGTTGGCACAGCCCTGCTGGCAGCCTCCGTTCAGCACCTCACACTCATCCACGTCTGCAGAGGGAAGGGACACGGGGAGGAAGGGTTACAGGAGAGCCCAGCACACAGACCCCGGTTCTCCGGCACATCCGTGACGCAGCCACGGCGCTCGGGCTGGGCTGTTGTTTACTTCGTTTTGGCAGCGAAGGAAAGTGGAATTTTATGGTGTTTTTTCAAGTTCTTGCAGGCACTGCCTCTGTAGTCTCTGCTTCTGAAGTTCTGGTTAATTAGAGTGATTTGTGACACGGCTCTTTCATTGAGGCCAAGAGAAAAATACAGGGAAGAATTAGGGTTAGGTAACACATCTGAGCCTGTAGGAACTGCTGGTCAAACCCGTGGCTTTTATAAGAACTTGTTGTATGAAGATTTCCTTTTGCATCAGGCCATTAATCCTATTTGTTCTTGGGGGTACCAGCAGGTACAACTGGCATGAATGGGAAACAAGACACATTCTCCATCACCATTACATTTTCAACCATGGAAAGCACAGAGAGCTTAAAGAGAACATTTTGGAAGAGTGAGGAATTTGTGCTACATTTTCTGCATCTCTTGCCATACAATCATAGAATCACAGAATGGTTTGGGCTGGATGGGACCCTAAAGCTCCTTTCATTCCAACCCCCTGGCCATGTGCAGGGAAACTTTCCACTAGACCAGGCTGCTCCAAGCTTCATCCAGCCTGGCCTTGGACACTTCCAGGGAGGGGGGAAAACACTGTCCTTTGTTCTTCCTTGTGTTCACTTAAACTTTCTATAGCATCTTCTCAGTCAACCTCCCCAAAAAATGATGTGAGCTCCTGCTGATACCTTTTCCAAAGCTAAGCAGGTATCATTCCATATTTCAGGGGATTTTAGAGGATTACATTCGGTCAAATGAAGAGGGAAACAAGCATTAAACCAGCTTGAGAACACTGCTGGAAAGTTTCATCTGAAAATGATGGACAATGATGGACAAGGATCAAGAAGAGTTTAAGTAAACAGGTGAAGGTCTAAGACAGAATGATAAAACTGAATTTCCAGAAGTACCACATAAGCAGTTTTTGCACCTCTTCAGCAATGCTGGGCTACTGTAAATAGCATTTGATTGACATGTTGACACCATTACCTTAAAAATCAACACGGGGTCATTGGAAATAAGGGTCAATTAGTCCATTCCCTGAAAAAAATTCACCTGGCAGATGTTTGCCTAGATTTTGTCTGTCCTTTCCTTAGCAGTCCCCAGGGATAGCAACTCCACCTCCCACCATCTCCCCCAGGGGCCATGCTTGTCCTAAATGATCCCAAATGCCAAAGATATTTTCCTCCCCAAGTCAGGCCTCTATCCTGCAACAGACATCTCTAAAGAGCCCCCCTTTCAACACTGAAGCCTCCTGCTGATTTAATTGCTCTTTAGATCATTTTCTGCAACCATCTAATGGGAGGCAAGTCCACAACTGCTCCTGTGGGGAAGCAAGTCCACAGTGAAGGAATTTCCCCCCCATATTGCACTTGAGGAACAAGGGGTCTGGCTTTCATATCTTTGCTGTGGTTGTATCTGTTTTGCATTTAACTTTCATGGTTTACATATTTTTTTAATGCTTTTATGTTTATTCCATTTTAGAAAATCTAATCAAAATTAACTGAAAGGGGAAGTTTTAAAGAAGACTTGGAAATGCACAACATCCCGTTCCTGAGGAAATGTATTTATGAAGTTAAATTTTAATACTTCACATGTGAATTTCCCTCACCTAAAATGAAGTCCTGGTGTTGACTGGTGTTTAAATTCAGACCATTTGCTAACATGCACCACCTTTTGATCCTTCTGCTGTATTTGTTTTTTTATTAGACTGTATACTACATGTATGTCCTACTGCCCAGAGACATCTGGAATGTGCTTTCTTTTAAACAGAAATTTTGCTTTTTAAAATGTAAACAGTAAACAGAAAACATTACTCACCTTGTTGAATTCCATACAGCTAAGAACCAGACTGCTGAAAAGTGCCAGGATGAAATCAAACCCAGGAAACTCTTTGTATGGAGTGTCAGAGAAATAAAATAAGCAAAAAGACTCAGAAAAATAGAACAAGGAAGCAGCTGAGCCACACAGTACACCACGTTCTGGTATTTATACCTCAATAAACTCAAACACTGGGAGCTTCAATATTTTAATTTTATAGGCTACAATCAGCTAGAGAATTTCTCTCATATACCAAACACAGTTTTAAGTTTGGATATTGGCACTTACAAAGGAGAAAAAATAGTCCAGCTAATAAAAACGAGCTGGGAGTTAGTGGCATTTGTTAGTCTCCATTTGGAGATTTAAAGGAGTGACTTGGTTTATGGGGGAGCTCTGCACCCAGCAGCAGCTCCTCCCTCAGCAGCATTTCCCTCGTGCAGGCACATCCCAGAGGACCATGAAGCAGTGATATTGCTGGAAGGCAGCACAAATTCAGTGCAAAATAAAAGATCCTGAAGCACTTGTGCCCAGCAGTGAGACCCAGCCCTAGCCCGAGACGCCCTGCAGCGAGCGGAGGCGAGGCCCAGGAGCTGGAAATGCAGCTCCACGACGCCACATCACCAGCAAATCTGGTGACAGATGATCCCTTCCAGCCCCAGACTTCCTCTGCAAGATCAATATTTTAAGGATTATATGCTGAAAGATTCCTTCACATCCTACAGATAAAATCAAGAGAAATGCAAGGCGCAGTCGCCTTTCCACGGCTCCTCCATGTCAAGGCCAGGAAACAGCTTTGCCCCCAGTTACAGCAGGAAAATTCCCTCATTATTTTGTCTGGGGAGCAGTCTGCAAAGCAGACACTGATCTAAATGCCTGAACTGCATTTCAAAGTTTTAGAAGTCTAAACTATTTGGACTTCTACGTTTAAACTGCTGCACTAGTAAAGAACACACAGAGCAGCAAAGCAACAGCTTCTGCTGTTGTAGGTACACAAGTGGCCAGATTTTTTTTTTTAATTGGGAATAGATATAGAAAGATAAAATGCTTCTAGAATAGCAGATGTATAAAAATACTTAAAAGCATTCTTGAAATAGAAAGCCCTTCCTTGCAATTCTAGAACATCACAGGATTATGGAAGATTGTATCTGTGATTAAATTTGGATTAGTTTCCAGTGCAGATCTAACTGAAACACCTTCCTGCTCAAATTTCTATAGTTACAACTTGGGATGCTTATCTGAATAACCTGAATTTCAAGCCACTTATGGCTTGCTTATCACAAGTCAGACTGTGATGAAAGCAACTGCATCCCCACAAGACAGAGGGAGAGCAGTCCATGGAGACAAGAAGGAAGATGAGAGCTGTGTGCTGTCCCCAGGCTGTCCTGCTGAGGAGATTACACTGCTGGGTGAACAAAGCAGAGGTGGTGTGTGGATATTCTCCTTCTCACCTTCAGAACATTTCAGAGATGCTTTACAGGGGAATTCCCCACTGAAGGTACCTTCCTGTGTCCTGGTTTATTCACTTTTCACTGGGAATTACCTAATTCTTAGCCATACAAACCAAAGCCTGTGTGTTTCCAAGATGTAAAATATTTTAGCCACCATGTTATACATCTTTTTTAGCTCTTCATGCTCCTGAGGGCTGTGCACTTGGACTGACCCTTCCTCCATCCCAACACCTCAAGTTCCAAACACAATAAAAGAGGATGTGATGTACAAATGCCCAACCCAGTGCCAGCACTGTGCCCTTTCCAAGGGCAGATCCTACAGGTGAAGTTTCAGATTGTGAAATCCTCCACACCCCTGAGGGCCCTGCTAATTGCCAAGGAGGTTGGTCCCTAATTGATTTGATTAACCACATTGACAAAAGTCCATTTGCCCTGCCCAAAACCTGTTTCAGTACAGAGCTGTGTGACTGCTTGTTTGGAATTCAGGATCGTCACATTAGCAGCTTTTTTCATATCATTATTAAAATGCTGAGGAACAGCTATGATCAATCAGTTTGTCAAAACTACACAGAGAGCAGTTATAAACATGGATAATTAGTGAGCCTGCAATCATGGTTTTTATAAAGGAAGAAAGAAAGCAAGATCCTGCCAGATCAATTCCCTACCAACAGAAAGCTTTGCTTTTTAGACCACTCAGAAATGCAAACAAGATACAGAACTGAACTCCAAAAAAAAGAAGAACAGAAGGATAACAAGCCTCCATTTTGAGAATCCTGGATGGAGGAGCGATGATGTGCCAAAGGTATCCCAAGGATGGGATTCTCACTGAGGAAGATGCTGCCAAAAGCTCCACGTGACACAGGGTGACAGCAAGGTTTGCCTCTTGAGGAGCTTCCCCCAGCCAGTGGCACTTCTTGAGGGTGACAAATGAACAGGCTTTCCCTCCCTTGACTATCAGAACTTGCAGACTGAGAACTGTTCAGGGTCAGTATTTTCTGAGAGATAAGCAAACAAAAAACTTCCTAGTGCACAGGCACTGATGGAGAAAGAAACCAGACCTGAACAGCACCAACCTCATCATTTAGAAGAGATATTAGGAAAAATTTTGTCCTGGAAGAGGTTGTAAAGCATTGGAACAGGCTGCTGGGGCAGTGATGGAAATGTCACCATCCCTGGAAGTGAGGATGTGGCACTTGAGGACAAGGTTTAAATGGTGACCACAGTGGTGGTGCTGGGCTGACTGCTGGACTTCATCTTGAAAGTCTTTTCCAACCTTAATGGTTGTATGATTTCAGCATTATTTATTTATTAATTCGTCTTCAGCAAAATCCCTTCACTTTGTCAAGCAGAGACACGGAGAGGCAGAGCCCAAAGAGCTGTGAGCATCAGCCCCCCCACGAACACCAGAGACTCCACGTGCATGGAAAGATTTCTGTCCAGCTGGGAGCTGATGTGAGAGCCCATTCTGGGTCCTTGCTGGCACCTGCACAGGGACCCAAACCCCCACCACACCTTCTGTGCCCAAATGATTTTCACAGAAGCATAACTACTGTTA
The DNA here is from genome assembly GCA_013398275.1 of Promerops cafer. Lineage (NCBI taxonomy): Eukaryota > Metazoa > Chordata > Aves > Passeriformes > Nectariniidae > Promerops > Promerops cafer. The sequence continues at coordinate 158,710 of VZSE01006255.1, forward strand.
TTTATTAAATGCCTAAGAAATACTACATGAAACAGGAATGAATGACACACAAATGTTCCCTCTTTCCAGCCACCACAATCCCCCAGCTTGCTGCAGAAGGGATGAGACCAGCAGATGCAGGGAAACACAAACCCCTACTTGTATTTACTTAGAGAATGGTTTATGCAGACGGTTTTGAAGTCAGATTACAGTTAAAAATAATTACAATAATTATTTATTAAAAAAAACCTGACCAGAAAGAAGAAACATGGTCTAGTCCTTGCAGCATTATCTTAAAATTCAGAAAAAGCAGGGTTTGACCCCTCTTTACCCAGGGAGCTCTGTGAGTCACTGGTACCCACAAAATATTGAGAGGATCAGTCAGAAATGATGGTGATAGAGAAAGAGGGAAGGCTGGATCTTAAGTAAACAAGAAACCTTAAGTGGCTCTATTTAAAATTCTCACAAGTGGATAAACTGCTCAACTCCAACACAGATTTGGAAATAAGTTCCAACAATCTGGCTCACCCCTCCCTTGCCCCCATAAGCTCCCCCAGTCTCTTCAGCTGGAGATAATTTCGAACATCTGATGAGAAAACTCTGATTGTTTGCTATTTAATGTGATATTTTAAATCAACAAAGATGCATGACAGTGCTTTGCCTTCTGTTATTTGTAACTACACTGTTACTACTCTCTTTTCTATATTCCAAAGGGTGTTTAAACCTCACAAAAGTTATGAAGTGAAAATATCATATGGTCTTTCCCCACTAATTACATGGTGGATTTTACACATTATTTAGTGTGTTTTTCAATTAAATAATTTATGTACTCATGGGAAGGAAGGGAAACAGGCTTGGTTCCCAGACATTCTTAAGCTGATCATGAAAGTCAGAAATTATTCTATAAAGTAAAACTTATTTTAAGTTCCTGTTATTGTTGTAAGTAGGTAAATTTATAACAGATTCAACTCACAGCTTCCTTTAAATCAGAGCTGCTCAAGTCTCAAGCTTGGAAATGTCCAAAATTTGACAACCAGTGTGAATCCCCTCACAAATGCACCCGCTACTAAGCATGACATAATTTGCTCTTGCAGCAGAAGTTTTGTGAAAGAATCTTTCTTCTTCTACTAACACTAAAATGACTTTCAGGGTTTGAAGCTTGGATTGGAGAGGGGTTTGAAACTCCTGTTGCTAGAAGAGTATTTGGCCACCTTTTCCACAATGAAAGAAGTTTTATATTGGTATTGACCCTAGGAAGGAAAATACAAGTTTAAAGTCTGGTCCAAAACAAAGGCTAAAATTAAAGCAAACAAAAATAAAAATCAGTTCATATTAATAAAAAATGCCTTTCTTTTTCATCGAACCAAACTGAGCAGCAAAGATTAAGAGGAGCCGTTTTGGGGTGGCTGGGAAGTTTTAAACTGCAAAACTCCTGGTCTGGGGCTTTTTTTTTAATGCCTCACAAAACACCACAAATATGCTACAAGCTCCTCTGAGTGGTTTTCTAGAACCTGGTGTTAAAACACCTCTAGGAAACAGCTTTCAGCGTAGATAAATGTGCTCCTGCAGAGCCAGCTGGGTCATTTCAAACTGTTAGTGCTCCCAGGCTTTTATTTTTGCTCCTCAGCTATTTGTTCTGCCCTTTGCTGGCCCCTGCCATGGATTAGATGAGCATCCATTGTCTGCTCCAGCTCGGAGCCAGCCAGGTCAGCCCCGACGCTGCAGCTTCCTCACACTCCTCACTCCCAGGTGTCCCAGGCAAGGCTGCTCCAACAGGATTAACTCAAGGAATGGCTGCAGCAGACCAAAAGGAGCACGTCATGGCTGGTAAGAGACTAGTTAAAAGGCAAGGTTAATGATTCCTCACCCAATTTAGCCCCTGCAAACCGATTTCACAATGGAGGAGGACCCTTGTTGGAGCAGACAGTTTTCTACTACATTTCTTCACCCAGGATTAGGGACAAAGCAACTGTTACCAGCGACTTTACAAGTAATCTGATTATTTTCCTGCCCCTGAAAATGGGGAAGGGAAGGTCAATAATGGCATTAAACCACCACAGCTTTTTATACCAGGTTCACTGTCTGTCAGTCCTTCCTCCAGACCTCCCTGGAGATCTGGTCCATCGTGGAAAGGCATCTTGTAACCTGTATTGGTACCTTGCCCTACACCTCAGATGTTTTCCCAGGTAGTTTTAAGGACTCCCAGCTGTGCCTAGGCCAGGTTTCACTTCTCTCCTGATTTCTCTCTCTCTACACAGGAAACCCCAAAGGATGGAAACCACAGCGCTGTGAAACGTTGAACAGCAGAGTCATCAATGGGACCTTGTGTTAGGTAATAAATATTTATGTCCAGATCTGAAAGGAGATGCAACTCCTGATGCCTGTTTTCAAGGGAGAAGGACAGAGGCATCTCCCAGGTATGGCATTTTTGACAGATCCATGGAGCAGGGAGGGCAGGAGCTGCCCCACAACCCCCTTTTGGGGAGAAGACTTCTGTGAGCACTGCAAGGGACAATCCACCCCATCAAGTCTAAATTTCATTTCCTGGTCTGTCACTGGCCTTACTGGAGAATAAAAATATAAATAAATTATCATGAGATATCAATGCAACCCTGTTAGTGGGGGCCACAAGTGACTGGGAAGAACAACACTGGCCTGACAAAGATCTTGGTAATTTGAATTCCTTGAATTTGGATGGGGGAGGAATTTATCAAAGATGCTCTAGGACTTTCCTTCCTGCCTTCCTTGTACCTCACCAATGCCTGGACCCTGCCAGCACAGTTCATTTCTCAGCTGTCCCCCAGGAGATCTCCTGGACAGAGCGACGTGAAAAGAGAAAATTGGCCAATATTTGTACTGCCCATTTCTGCTTACTCTCAATGCCTGACATGCCACTCTCTCACGAGATATTTAACAGTGGTTTAGCTCAATAAACATCCAAGAGCCCCTCATCCACAGCTCTAAATGCAAACCATATGTTGCAGATGAAAACCCTGAAGATTATAATTAGAACTGTCCATTCAATTTAAACAAAGTCAAGAATGAAAACTATTTCAAATCCAATAAACAGGCCATTTCAAAGTGTAGACACTGTGGAGGACAAGCTTAACAACTTAATTGACAGGTAAAGCTTCATTTCTAATCCTCATTTTGATATCATCTGTAGCCTCAGGAGTCAAAACACATCACTGCTCAGTGCTCAAAATATGCAGAGAAAATGAAAATGTCAGCTGAATGAAAAAAAAGGAGAAGCATCTGTTTGATAGCTGTGTAAGCCTGTGATATGTAAACTGCTTTGGAGTCAAGCAGCCCTAATTAGAGTTTCAAGGAATTCTTCATTAAATATACACACAGAGACATAGATATAGATATATATGTATCTATATACACACATTTTAAGCAATTATTGAAACCAGACAATTTGCAAGAAAACCAGTCTATAGAATTAAAGCAAGGAACATGACAATTTCACGGACAGACCTCAGACAACACTGTGGTGTTTTCACACAGCCATGTAGAAATACATTTTTCCATCTTTTCACAAAGCAGTTCTGAATGTTTTTCTCCACTCTGAGTATTTAAAACAAAAGAGAATGATCCTTTCTGGGACCTTGGTGTAGTACACAGCATCTCAGCAAAGAAAAGCCAAAAAGGAAGAGTGATAGAGTTACCAGCCTCCACAGTGGGGTTAGACTAATAGATATTTTGGCAACTGCACCCCCTCGACGACTCCAACTCCCATCAGCAGGAAACCCACACAGATGGACACAAACTCTCAGTGGAGAGCTGTGCCAGCATAAGTGAATGACCACATGAAATAAAAAGGGAGTACAAGCTGCAGAACGACAAACCAGATAAAAGGGTAACTTAGGCTCCTAAAAAAACGTTTACACACTGAAAAAACCCAGCTTTACTAATGTCACTGCTTCCAGCAGAAAAGAGTTAAATGCACTGGCTGTGGACAGGGAAGTTGGAAGGGAACATTTTAAGGACAACAATCAAAATTTTAGGTGATTTCTGCTTAGGAGAAAGACTTTGAGATCACCAGTATCAGCAGCTACTGCAACGCTCCTGCAAGATTTTCTGATGTGGGGCGGAACAGCAGAGAGAATATTTGTTATGGGTCTATCAATTTTTAAATACAGCTCCTCAGCACAACCCAGCTGGGCCCTGCTGTGAGGTGGGAGGGTGGCAAAGGAGGAGAGGATCTCTACAAGGAGCTGCACTTAATAAGTGACAGCATGATACAGCCCAAACTCCTTGTGTGGACTCAGCTCTGAGCTGTATTAAGGAGGTTTATATGCTGGGCCATCAGCATCTTCTCACGGCAGGATATGGCAGTTTGCAAGAGTAGTTATGGAATAAAAGGAGAAATGCCTGATGTGATGAGAACACCTGGATTTTGCTAGCAGCAATATTAATGCACACTTGCTGAGCTCCATGTCTCTACTACAGCAGAATGCAGAGAAATGTGTTTTCCAAACACAGCAGGTAAAACACGCACAAGAAAATTATAATCATGCAAACACCTTCATAATCTGGTGTTTCCAGCTTACAGTACCTGTGCTGTGCTGGCTGGAAATACAGATGTGATTTGTGACAAGGCTGTGCAGGACCAGGAGAACAGGGAGGGCACAGGCACCATTCAGCCACCAAGCTCCACCTCTGCCACTCTAAAACTGAGGCCACAGCACAAGCTCCTCTCCCTCTGGCACAGCTGGCTCCTGGCATTGCTCTGTTGTTCATGGGGTGCCTCTTCAGGTGCCACCACAAGCACTGATCACCATCCCAGCTCCAGGACAATCTAAGACACAAACTGCCAGTGAGCAAAGGACAGCATTTTACACAGATTTTCTTGCTCTGCGTCCTTTATGACATAAATCACGTGTGACTCTGCAGAGATTCTACCAGGAGAAGAGAGAAATGACATTAACACATCCAAAACCTATCCATGCCAACTTCCAGAGCTGGATCCTAATCATGAATCACAGAATGGTTTGGGTGGGAAGGGACCTTGAAGATGAACCAGCAGTTCCAATTCCCTTGCCATAGGCAGGGACACCTTCCACTAGCCCAGGCTGCTCCGAGCCCTGTCCAACCTGACACCTTGAACTGTTCCAGGTATAGGCCACAAATTCTCTGGAGAACCTGTGCCAGTGCCTCCCAATCCTCACAGGGAAGAACTTCTTCTCAGTATCTGATCTAAACCTGCACTCTGTCAGCTTGAAGCCATTTCCCTCTCTCTTACCACTCCATGCCTTTGTTGAAAGTCCCTCTCCAGCTCTCTTGGAGCCCCTTTAGGCATTGGAAGGGGCTTTGAGGTCTCCCCAGACACTTCTCATCTCTAGGCTGAACCACCCCAACTCTCTCACCCTGTCTTTGTATGAATAATGTCACCAGGCACGGAACAATTTATTTTACTTCCTTTTTTCTTCCTCTTCCTGAGATTAAAATTCACATCGAATTAACCAGTTGATTGCTCCATTTTTATTAGTTGTTTTGAACTCCTTGGCTGACACTGAATCCCTTTTGGGACAGGAACTGTTCACAAGGTTCTCAGGTGGGCCTTTCACAGAGCCGGCGTGCAACAACAGCAGGCTCACTTCAAGTTGGTCTTCTAATATATCCCAGCTAAAGCCCCCAGGTACTCCTGTAATTGAAGTTTGAGTAATCCAATATGATGTTGATCAAACTACTGATCTTTTAATAATGCAGTGTAGCTCTCCCAGCAGTTGCTATCTCGCTGACAGTCGTGTCTGGATCGTTTCCTTTGGGCCAAGGCTTTGAACAGAGAAGCTGACGGGTTTCTGTTTGCTTTAGATTTTATCACAAATTGTTTTAAAGCTTTTTAAGGTTAGATCAGATGGCTTATAAAATCCACAGGCATTTCAATAATAAAATTAAAAATAAATTTAAAAAAAGGGAGTTCTATTAGCAGTCCAGGTGAAGAACAGTACTACATGCTCCCAAAGAGGAACACAAACACCACTCAGGAGCTGTGCTCTTTCCTGTCTCTGTATCTGCCATTAGTTCTTGCTTACACAGCCTGTAGGCAAAGCTATAGAAAAAGCTGTAGCCACCCCGCACAATACCTTCCTCTGAAAGGCAAATGTGCACATTTTTCCTCTCACAATTTCCATTTAAAGTACGAATTCAAGGTTTTTCTAAGCCTCTCCTCTCTCCACATAAGAATAATTCAGCTGCAATTTGCATTTTCGATGTGCTCGAAATGAACACCAAGATGACTCATGTGCTGTTTATAAGATGCCTGTATTTGCTGGTAAATACCTTGCTACAAACAAGCTATAATTTAAGTATTCAAAAGTCTTGCTTCTGCATAAAATTACTACTAAGTGTAATTTTGGAGACCATGACCACAGCTTCAACTTCAGGCTTCTAAAGCTCTTCCTACACAATGATTCTTAAAAGTACGAGTGGATTTTCTTCTCTGATAACAGCAATCATTGTATCTCTGTAATTGCAGAAAAAATTACCTGGCTTTTAATTCACGTTAGTCAGCTCCAACAATACCGTGCTTCTTTCCTTTCCTTCAAAATAAAATAATTATTGTCAATCAGCCCACTGGAATGTTAACATTCTCCATAACCTGCCTTTCAGATGTAGTCATAAATGCAAAAAACTAGCTAATATAAACTAATCAGAGCCCTAGAAATATCTCAAAACATATTTGTACTGCAGTCTATCATTTTTTGTCACATTATTTCCAAATATTATCTTTCATCTGGACAATAACAGCCTTTTCATATAGTTCTATAATGCTTTTCATCTAACTATTCACAGCTCCTCCGTTAATTAAAAGCATTAAGTCCCTGAGTAATGTGGCAAATACTGCAGTATTTCTGAACTTTGAATGTTTTCACTATCAAAAGTTGATCAATACAGCTTTATGCATCAAGTGCTTTGGACAAAGAAAACTCTCCAGGCCAGTTTTTTTTGCCCACGCCCAAATCTGTTGTGAGCACAACCTCACAACTGCAAGACCTGGAGTCGCTCACGGAGGAACCACCAAGGGGGTGACGGCCGCTGTCCCTGCACGTCCCTCCAACTGAAGGACGTTCCTTTCCAAGGATGAGGCTCCTGCTCCACATCTGCTTCCAGCTGGTGGAGCTGGAGGAAGACAAGGTGGCTGGAAGGCTCGGGGAGCAATCCGTGAGCCGAGTCCATAATGAGCTGTGAGGCACGGGGAGCGCGCGCGCCACGCGGACGGCACACGGACGGCGCTCTGCGTTTGCTGCCACCTGGGACACCCAGGAACTGTTCTTTCCCCTTCAGATCAGGGATCAATAACTCATCTGATAACTGGAACGCAAAGGGAGGAGGTGCCAGCTCTCCGTGGGGGAGGAGCAATGCTGTGCTGCTTAGAAGACGCCGCTGCCTTGGAACGTGGCCACAAGTTGAGCTGCAGGGAATGTATGACAGGGTGACAAGCTGCACCACACCTAGCCCTGTGTAATCCTGACATAACCTGAAAATTAAACTGCCAGTTCCAGTGTTTGTTTATGCAAAAGGCTGTTATTAAAACGTTGCAGCTGAATTAAGTGTTCAAAGGCAAAAATCTAGGCACCAAAAAACAAGCTCCATGGAGAAAAAAAAAGAGATTTACCAAGATTATCTGGAAATAGTCATTGAATCCTTGAAATATAAGTGGTCCCAGTCTTCCCCAAAAGTCAAGGGCTTTTGGGTAGGACTCCTTCAACTGTTGCTTTGGAGCCTTAGATTAGGATAATAATACCCTTGACCCAACTGGCGTGCATAAAACTTCTACTTAAAAAGTGACTGAAAACTGACTCAGCCTGTTCTCAGCTCCGATCGAAGAAAACACGTTTTCAGGATAAACGAGCTCAGCCTCCAATGGCAGTGCTCACTTTGGAGGGAGCTGTCATAACTGTGAGCCTGTCTACCCCGAGGGATGGCAGATGTGAGAAACTGGGTGGTTCAGCCTCTGTTCAGTGTGTGAGGGAGGAGCGGGGAGACTTCAGGAACTGGGAAGAAACTAAACCAGGGCAATTAAAATTCAACAACAAATCAGTTATCAGAGCATCAGATGCTCTTCTCGGCCCAGACCGACAGAGAAATGCTCTGAACCAGGTGGGAAGTGTCTGTTCTGGCCCGAGCAATGTGTCCCTTCCCTGACTGAAGAGAAACAGACACAAAATGCTGGGATTTGCTGAGTTTAGTGTTTGATGGATTTTAGTAAGATTGAGAAGGTTTGTGTTGCTGAGTGGTTCTTGCTGGGGAGCACAAAAAGCAAGGGGACTGCTCAGACCAAGCCACTGCCAGGCTGGAATGAGCCCCTGAAATTCAGCTCAGGTTCCTGCCTGCTCGGGCTTGCCAGGAATCAGCACTCAGGTAATTCATTTAAAAAGTCCAATAAGCTGAAGTCAGTGTTACCCTTACTGTGAATATGTTGTCATTTTTGCTATTTATTTGGAGCTTTTTTTTTGCTGTAGAACTACGAGGAATAGACAAATGCAGACAGGTGACACAATTTCCTGGGAGAGTGCAGCAGCTCCAGTGCAGCTATTGATCCCAGACAGATCCAGCACAGCATGGGAGAGCACGAGGGATGTCAGAGCAACAACCTCCAGACATCATTTCTTCTCAGAGAAATTCTTGAAATTGAAAATTCCAAAAGAATCACTTGGGAGTAGAAATAAAATTAGCTTCCCCATCAAAATTGCAAATGTAGAACATCTCCAGCAGTTTCTGCCTGGAGCTTCTCTGCAGCCATGCACAAAAATCCCACAGTCCTCCTGCCCAAATCCAACAGTCTCCAGAACACCACAGAAGTCAGAATGCACAATGCCAAATAGTGTTTACAATGCACAATTAATCCTTAATCTCAGTTAATACAGTTCCCTCTATAGGAGAAGTAGGGGGAGTCTCTTTTTTTTTTTATTACCAACTGGGGACTGAAATCAAAAGTAGTTATTAAGCTTTTTACTCATGACTAAAAATAATGATTTGACAGGTAGGAGCAGTCATAATGAATACTTAAATGTAAAAACAGATATTGCTTCTTGTTGAATTCACTTCAAATATGAGACACTTACCAGTATTCTGGATGTACAAAGTAATGGAGGAGAAAATGTTTACTCTTCATTCCCCTTGGCAGATTACTGCGAGTTTTATATACTCTGAAACATAAATACTTGAAATTATCCGATTTAGCTCTAAAAACCCAAGCTGGAATCCCAGGATACCTGAGAGCCACTAAAAACAGGTTTGGAAAAATCAGAAATTACGTTTTAACTTCTCTCCTCTCACAAGTCTTTTTCCTTTGCCTATTCTTTTTCTCTTCTTTTTAGAATTGCTGCAAAATTCCAATACCCTGAAATGCCTCAGTTATCAAGATGGTTCACCCAGGGTCTGCTGAGGTGGAGTTGTCCATTCCCTCACTCCAGGAGGCAGACATTAGGTGAACAGAGTAATTCAGTTACAGATAATTAGATAATTGTGATACAACTCCTGCGACTGGATTTATTTCCTTGTCTCAAGACAAGGTCTTGAAAGAGAGAAAGATGAAGAGGGTTGGGTGGCTTCACCTCATCTCAGGGTGCCTTCACTTGAGTGCTCTAAGATTTGAGTTCAGTTGGTGTGGTACTTGTTGCACCTGGAATAAGAACTGGTACTTTTTGATTTTTGTAAAATATATTCTCCTTGTTCTCCTTCTGTTGAAGTGTTCCTGGCAATAAGTACCTCAGTGCCATGGCCTGCCAACAATGTGTGTTGAATCAAATGCAACTGTTAGAGTTAAGATCATGCAAAAGCATCCCGAATCCTTCCAGCAGACTAATGTCTCCTGTTCTAATAAAAATTAAATAAATATAATTAAAAATACCTTGGCATTTCCCTCGAAGTGCATGGTATTATGTCCTTCAGTTTTTTATCACAGGACATGGCAGACATTGATTTGATGGGCAGGGAAAACAGCCCAAATGCAGAATTAATATTTGTTCTCTCCAACAAAACCAGAATCTGACAAGAATAAGTTATATTTCAGACCTTATTAACTTAATAAATGCTGTCACCATATTAATAAACACTTTCCTGCTCTCAGACATGTCCCTCAGTATTCCTTTTAGCCCACCATTGACTCTTCCAAGGCAACAAACAGTGTCTGGAGAGTTGCCCCCCGCGCTGGGATCAGGCTCCAGCAGTGACCCCGCTGACTCCCCCATTACTGGGGTAACCAGTGGTGGCCCTGCCCAGTCACACTCTGGCCCTGGAGGCAGCTGCTCCCAAAGTCCCCCTGGCAAAGGTCAGGAAACCTGCCAGAGCTCTGGGGCTGGACCCAAACCCCCAGGGATGGGGTTACAGAGATTGCAGTACCACTCCAATCAACTAAATAGGAGCTCCTTTGCATCAACAGTTAATCACAGGACTTCACTTGTCTCTAAGTTCCTTCAGTTGCCTTGACAGATGAGAGCACAATAATATAAATAAGAAATGACAGTTTACCAAGGAAGGTTAACATAAGGTCACGACCTTTTTCTACTTGACTTCTGCAGCTTATTCATGTGTGAAAACACGCTTTTGTAGCTGTAGCCTCAGCATCCCTTACAGATCTGGACTTGTGCCAACAACTGAGCTTTAAAATTACCATTTAAAATACCATTTTAAATGGTATTTATGTTCAGAAAATACCATTTCTGCATTTTGCGATGCTCGAGTAGAACTGCTTCGCATTAGAATAAAATATGAAATGAGGATATCTCTGCATTTCACAGCCTATCTCGCTGACACAGTGATACCTCTGCTCCACAAACAAGGAGGTGTTGGACACGCACCCATTTCCTCTCCCTTCCTCAGAGCAGGACACACCTTCCTGAGCAAACCCACCCAGGGCCCTGCCCAGGCCGCCCCAGGAACACCACACAGATGCACAGGGCACAGCATCAGCCTGACAGTCCTACACTAGTAAATGTCAAAGATTAATTTGTCACATTATTTGTGCAGTGATTTAAAGCCAAATCCCGTCTCATCATTCATTTCCATCAGGCACACGAGGAGCGGGAGGGAAGCAGGAGCTTTCTGTCACAATCTGAAATGCCTACGCCAGGAGCTGCCAGGAAATATTTCTCTGTCAGAGAAGCAAACTGAACTTCTGAGCATGAAGGCTGGAGAGTGAAAGCTGCAGTACAACATGGAGATAATTAGTTTTGAAAGGCTAATCAGGTCACTGCTCTGGCTGGCATTTCTATGGGATGCACAGGCCTTCAGCTCACCACATCCTGCCTCTCCACACGAGTAGCCCTCACCAAAGTGAAGTAAGACTTTACAAACTACATAACTCTGAATATATGACATATCTGTAACTCTGACATATCCTGCAATAAGAACCCCCAAACAGCCAGAAAAGATCCCTACAAACAGCCAGGAAAGATCCCTACAGCCCTTGGAATGAGGATAGACCCCACAGCACGGCGTGTCCCAGGCTGTGCTGCCTGATCCCCTTCCCCATGTGGGTCCAACCAGCCACAGAGTCACTCAAGAAAGAGAAGGTTTAATCAAAGCTGATAGCAGTGACTATTTTAAGATCATCTCACCTATTTTATGCTGTTGTCGTGTGCATATTCATGGAGCCTTGTGTCTTGCACACACCTTGGACACCCTAGAAGGTGGAGATGTTGAGCATTGTCAGCTCGTTCAAGCTGTGAAATCAGGCCTTTGGGTCTCCAAAAAAAATTGCTCGCAAACCCCCAGCAATGCTTGATCAAAACAGCAGTGCACTTCAGTACGTTGTTGGTTAGTGAATTTTTATCCACTTTCCCTTCCTTAGCATTAAACAGCTACAAATAGCTAAAAAAATATTTTAAAAAACTCAACACTTCTTTCCTGACATCTTTCCCTTTTGTCAGAAGGATGCTCTATTTTGTTTCTGAAAAACACGATCAATCTTTCCAGTAATAATGACTCGCTGAATAAAATCTGTGCTACTTCCATGCTGCTTTTCTAACAATACACCTTATTTGTAGCTTGGCTTATAAAAAAAACCCCCATACACTGATCGATCATTGCAGGCACCAGTGAAATAAAACCAACCACGAGACAAATAATGGGAGCAGAACAATAGTGCACATCTATTTAACGCCTGAGTTTAGACTAAGGGTAACATAAAGCACAATGATGCTATAAAGGCAGAAAGAATGGAACAACAATAAACTTTATTCCTCCAAAACCACTGGTTAACCTGAATGAGGAGCTGTTTTACTCCTATCTGCAAAAATGACTCCTTTGAGCAATGCAGAGGCATTAATAAAACCACAGTTCAGGCTCTGGAAGACCTTCCAGCAGCACACACAGTTTTGTCTGGGAGCTCACTTTTCCCTCACGTAGTAAGCAACCACTGAGTTACTCATATTGTAACACCTGATGGCCAGAAGTTGGCTGAAATTGGCCTCCTTGCAGGTCAGTACAGCAAAATTCTCAGTGTCATTGTCACCCCTGCACAAGTTCTGGTGTATTTAGTGACACCATCACATTCACTGTTTTATGACTTGAGCACTTCCAGTTCATTGTGTTTTTCCATTTTTGCCTGAAGATTTAAAAAAAATATGGCTTCAAAACAGCAAATAATATATTCCCCTGCAATTCCTGGTCAGATAAAATATGGTACAAAAATCAAATACCTTAAACTCTGTTTAAGTTTTTAAAGACTGTCCAAATGCTAGAATTTAAAGTGTATTGTAAGAATTGAATTGTGCAGAAGGAACAACAATTTGACTAACTTATTAAAATAAGACTAGTCTAAAGAAAAAATGACTCTTGCATGCTAAGGATTATGATGAGTAGGACTCCTGCTTTCAAAAACCTTGGGGTTTAGACAACTTCTATGCATTGAAAGCAATAAGCAGTCATCAAAACACAGACCTGTGCACTGGCTCATGGGCATGTTGCCAGTCAGCCCCCCAAAGAGGTGAGAGAGGTGAAGTAGCAGGGAGCTGTGAATCATAAATTATATTCCTGGGTTGAGCTCTCCAAAGGCCGAAATGGAAACATGGAGGACCATAATGAAATACTTCAATCAAAATAACAAAACCATCTACAGCTTATTTACACTGTCAAGGTGGATCTCAACTGGTAGGTTGCCATAGAGAGTAATTATATTGTCTTTTACTGCAAAAAGGAGTGCAGCCAAATAAATTATAAAGTTAGGATAAATCATATGACCACAGGCAAGAAATACAGCGCTTTATACAAACCTTAAAAAGGAGCTGGACAATGGTAACATGAAATCTTGGAAGAATGGAATTTGTGAGAAACTGTGCAATGGGAAAAGCCAGAGAACAGAGTTTCTTGTGAGAAGATGATAATACAGTTCATGAAAAGCTGCCCTGAGATTAAAAAAATATCATCACTGCTGCATTTACTGCAGCACTGAAATGCAGGGGAGGTGCAACCCAGGCACCTGTGTCAGGGAGAGCTCAGGAGAAGGAACTGCTCTGGCCTGCAGTACAGCACACCTTGGGCACCTAACACCTGACCTTCTGCAGCACCTAAAGATGCACAAAATGTAGTGACTGTAGGTCAACACATCAGCTGGCCTAGTTTACACCCACTCTGTTTGCCAGCACACCTTTAGGAAGCCTGACCATCATTCATTATGTGTTCTAATGTAAGTTTCTGCATAAGAACGGATTTTACCCTAAAATGCACTAACTAGACTTGGATTTCCCTTAGGAAAAAGACAAATGGGTTTACATAGCATGTGGTTTTAAATCCCTTTTTTATTCAGTTAATCTCTAGCTGTGGAATTGCGATTGAAATGTGAAAATGTATGTGTATTTTCTGATAAGAACCATTTTGCTTTAGAGACAGATGAAATATTATCAAGCATATACACTTTCTTCAAGTTTTTAAACTGATGACGGAAATCCCATAATCAGAACATGGCACAGCCAATCCAGGTTAAGTGATAACATTTTTTTCAACAAAATAAAACAAAACCCCAACCCTTTGAAGTGTTCTTACAGTTACATCTTCATAATCCAGACATGAGAAGATCTGCGCTCTCGACAACTCTGAGCACACGCTCTTCAGCTGGCTCCACATAAAAGCCAGCATTTCCTTCCCCTTCCTAAGTCTGCTTGATTCCTTAACAGCAGTGAGACATGGTACAAAGCATTACCTCCACAGGATTTTCCATCTTCCCCCAGCTTCTGGCCAGCTGGACACTTGCAGTGGTAGCTGCCGATGGTGTTGCAGCAGCGGTCGTGGCAGCCCCCGTTCTCCGTGGAGCACTCGTTGACATCTGCCAGGAGAAAGCACAAGCAACCAGTGACGAGTGGGCACTGACTACAGTACCTGAAGATCTGAGGACAGTCGTGTCTGACTGATGTGAAAAAATGAGAAAAAGTTTCTGAGATAACCAGCTCAGGAGCCTGAAGCAACCCCAGGGGCAATGACTCCCAGCTACGCTGCTGAGCCCCTCCACTCAACCAGGCTGTGCCAGGGGAGGTTTAGACTGGGTATCACAAAATATTTCTTCATTGAAAGGATTGCCAAGCACTGGAACAGGGTGCCCGGGGAAGTGGTGGAGTCGCCACCCCTAGAGGGATTTAGAAGACAGATATCACAGAATCATTACAGTTGGAAAACACCTCTAAGATCCTCGAGCTGAACCATTAGTGGATGTGGTACCTGGGGACACGGTTTAGTGATGGGCTTGGCAGTGTTGGGTTAATGGTTGGACTCAATGGTCCTAAAGGTCTTTTCAACCTAAACAATTCTGTAATTCTAAGAGTTGCAAGGGTGGGATTTTCCTCCTCCTCTTCTACACAAGGTGAGTGCAGAGCCCACCTGGCTCTGGCTGCAGGCTCTACCCAGCTTGCCAACTTCCACCTCTGGAACAACCTCTACACAGTCATTTCCAGCAGCCTCACTTGGGTATTAGGCTGCTTCTAGAAGCAGTGGCACAGATGAGAAACCTCTGAAAGATGGTAGGATTTTAAATCAGTTTTGGTCCTACTTTCTGTCAGGTGCTGTTACCTACACACCTGACTTAGTCACCTTGCAAGCTGGTGTTTTCCTGCATGCAAAATAGAACTTTACACATTACAAATGAAGAACATTAAAGAACTAAATGAAAAAAATAAATAAGTAAATAGACAGCCAGTGGCAGAGAAAAAAAAAAATCAATAGCAAAGACATTCACTTACATTTCTACTTAAATACCCTACATAAGAAATTTCAAAGAAATATGATGGAAACCATCAGGCCAGCAGTGCTGCTCTGCTGAGCAGGAGCAGAGACAACAAAAGGTATGGAGGTGATTTCCAAAATAGAAAATTTGTTCAAAGAGGATGGTAAATGTAGCAAGCCCAGCAGGTTATTTGCTGCACTGAGTCCATGCACAGTGAACTTGGGAAATTCCTTCTCCCTCACTTTGCTCTCTGAAGTGTTCATGTCCCACACACGCCCAGTCCAGCAGTGCAAGGGCAAGCAGGGATGGACCTGTGTGAGAATAATGGGCTGTGGGCTTCAATTTTTGGGCAAATGTCTTGATCTGCCTTGGTGGCAGAGCCGGGGCTGAGGGGACGCCCACCTCCTCAAAGCCCAGGCTGAGGGTGCAGGTGACAGATCTGACAGGCCTTTGGCACTGGGAGGGAGCTCACATTGCTTTCAGGTGAGACAGCAGGAAAGTCAGGAGGAGAAAGGATTAAGCAGCAGAAGATAGCCATCATCATGACTGTAAAAACCACAGGCAGTTACTTCGTATTAGTGGTACTCCTCGTTCCCAAGGGAGAAATGAGGCTTTAAAAAAACCCATTTAATTAGTTTTTAAAGAAAAATAATAGAAAAAGAATTTCACATTTATGCAAGAGAGGTGAGAGCCTTTCAACTGCAACCCTTCGGTGTTAAAGACTAAGATTTACCAAGGTTTGTTATTTCTTTGATGAGCTCAAGCTTCACTTGACTGGCTCATTTCTGATCCTGGCTAAAAGCCACAGGTTAAAATAAATTTTTGAGGAGGTTTCAGACTATTAGAAAGCTAAAAGAAAAGTGTAACGTGAAACACCAACTTTTGCTAAAGTGTAGCTGAGGAGGCACAAGCCCACTAAAACCATCTCATTTCTCTACAGCTTTAGATCCAACGCAATGACCGACAAAATGATAATTTCTTTGTCCTCAGTGATACTGGAAAACACTGGCGTGCTATAAAGAAATAAAATAAAATTCAGTTATCCCAGAGCTACACAACAAACCACATCCTAACTCGCGTGAAGCCAACGAGGCTCTTCTCGATTTCACGGGAACGCGATTTAAACAGAAACTTTTCCTGGAGAAAAACACTCCCCCCCCTGCTCCTCTCCAAAAACAAACTGCACCAAAATAAGAACGTGCGTCTGCTCGCTTCTCCTCGGCAAGAGACGGGGAGAACATATGACAGGAGACAGAATTTGGACGTGTTCCTCCAAGCACTGGGAGGAGGCACGCGAGCGCGGCGAGCGATGCACGGGCCCCTTCCGAGGGATTCACTCCCCCCAGCTCGCAGACATCTTGATGTGCCTCGTGGTGATAAACAGTAATGAGCCACAAAATAACCCAGCTCCTCAGCTTCGACTTCTATTTATACTAACAGGATTGAAAACTAATTGCATCTCCTTGCTCTTTTTATTTATTTTTTTTTTTTTAAACAAAATTAAGGGAAGAACTGCTTTGTTCTTCAGCGCCCACAATGATACGTGACCTCCTGGTGAAAAAAATATTGACTGGGCGAGGTGGTCTAGGATATATGGCCCGATTTATTAACACCAGTGTCCATATTTTGAACCAAAATATTGGAAAAAAAACCTTTCCAGCAGAGGAGCTCATCATTATCCCCTTGATTTCACCAGGGTATAATCCACTCGGAAGTGTATAGTGCTGTTGCATGCTAATATATAGGAAGTTTCTCCTTTGATTGCAGTGTTCCTGTCAGCAATTAAAAATCTTTTCCTTCCTTGTTCAGCATAAAATGCTGTGGTCCAGCTATTGGTGCTGCATGACTGAAAACCTAATTTCCTCCTTCTTCTAACCCTATCTTCTTAATGCTCTGCCCAGGATTTCCTTGTCTCTGCCTTAATACTTGTTTTTATCTTTTGATGAAATATTTTCATGCATTTCTCTGCTGCTTTTTACACCAGAAACCCACCTCTTCTTCTGTTATACTCGCAAAATCTGACTTTCCATCTCTACGTATCTTTAAAACAAACACCTCATTTAAACCTAATCATCATAAAATAAACTATGATTTAATTTCTGAGTTAAGACACCAAAAAAAGCTTTTTTTGATACAGCTTTATTAGAGAGCAATCACATTTTCAGGAATACACTGAGTAGGAATAAATCTCACCAGTTTTAGCCCTAATGATATGAAAATTTGCTCTCTAAGCATCTGCATCCTTCACTGTC
Source organism: Promerops cafer (assembly GCA_013398275.1). Classification (NCBI taxonomy): domain Eukaryota; kingdom Metazoa; phylum Chordata; class Aves; order Passeriformes; family Nectariniidae; genus Promerops; species Promerops cafer. The sequence goes on from VZSE01006255.1 coordinate 176,107, forward strand.
CTGTCTCCTGTTCTAGATCTTCCCCACTGCCTGCTCCCTGCCAAGCTGTTTTCTGCAGCTCCATAATAAAGGTCAGATGTTCCCTCAGTCCAAAGAAGCACAAAAATAAATGATCTGAATGTGAAGTAATAAAGAATATGTTTTACATTTGTAAAAGGCCGGGTCATAGAGCTTTTACAAGCCACAATCAGCTGTTCCATATTCCTAAAACAGAGTAGTCAGGATCTTAAAATCTGATTACAGCTTTGCCACTGAAAAAAAAAAAGGAAAGTCAAAATAAACTCAACAAAAACAATTCTGTCAAACGATAAATTTCTGTCTGCTTTCCATATTCAATGTCACTCAAGGTCGCAAATATATTTTGCCTTTTGAATAGTGAGAAAAATGACAGAAAATTTCTGACACGTAACAAGTCTGCCACGTTAGGTCTGACAAAAGTTCAATGTTATCAAGCCTATCAATCCATCTGTAATGACATGCTGTAGGCACTTAAAAAAAAAAATAAATGTGATGTTTGCTACAGCAATGTTTCACGTTTATTTATAGAGCCAATGTTGCAACACAAAAACATTATCCATGGGACATACTGGATGTGAGCCTTCAATCTTGCCATGGGAAAAATAATTGAAAACACCTTGCATCTGGATTAACTTGATATTAACTTTATATATGATCTGTCTGGCATATATGGGGGGGAGAAATCCACAATGTATTTTAAATCCAGTAGTGTGTTAAAATATGGATTTTTGACATGTGCCCCTGTCCCACACTCCCTGCACTCATGGTATTATAGAACAGAACTATGTGAAGAAGTGTCTTTTCTCCAAAAATCTTACAAAATACTTGATATGGAAGGAACATACCTTTTTTTCACGAAGCAGACCACCTTTGCCTAATTAACCCTTCCTAGGAGCTACATGCTAAATGGAGAAGGACAATTCCAATCCCTTCACTTCTCCTGTTCTTGTTAATGCTATTCCAACTGAAAATGTCACACATCCTCAGCTCCAGGAAAAACAACCCTTCACCAAGTTTCTATGCAAATGTAGGTGACTTCAGATTTCCTACAAATAAATGAAGGCTTTATGTAAAAGCAGACACTGGATAAAGTGGTTTTCAGTGGTAATTCCAGATTCAAATCTAACAGCAGCGACCTGCTCTATCACTAGCTCTCAAAAGTAGAAAGCAGAAGAAGAAAAATCAGTGTGAAAAGCAGAAATACACATTGGCATTGGGGCAGAAGCCTCCTCTCCACTGAGCTGTTGGTGAGGGCTGCAGCTCTGCAGGGTCTGCACCTGGAGCTCCATTCAGCACCTTTAAAATCCAGTGAGGGATTAAACCTGCCCTGAGCACAGGACTGGCCAGAGCTGGGCAAGGGGAAAGCACCTGCACTGAGCAGGGGCTCAGCTCTGCAGCAGGAAAACCACAAAGTGAAAGACCATCTAATTTTGGCAAGTTTGTATGTTTAGGTCAGTGGAACACAGCAGTTAACTCACTGCCTACAGCTTAAGGTATTTTTATTTTCCCCTTACAACAAGTTCAATGCCATATTCATTAGTATAAAGACTAATTTTTAAGGTAACAAAAGGAATCTCTTAACTGCCACCCAGTAGTTAAAACTCACTTTCCAAGGTTTCTGTATTTATCAGCTGTATATGAGCACCAACTTTATTTATTTAAGGCACCCACATGCAGATCTGCCATGTGGGTGCCCCGTTTTGGGGCTAACCCGTGCTCTGACCCGTGAGCCACTGACTCCAGCACGTGTCAGAGCTCCCTGGACTTGAAATAAATCACTGAAGTGGAATAAAATCTGTAAAATCATTCCCATTGTTACTGCAATCCTGCCTGAACAAAGCCCACCAGCACGGAGTGAGGAGGTGATTTTGATTAGTTTAAAAGCGTTAGGGTAACACACCCTGCTGCAATCAGGGGTCACAGCAACCACAACACACTTATTTAGAGGGAAGGCAACATTTCATTAATAACACTCAGGACCTTCTCCTGAAGAGTATGAGGAATGTGGGCCGATTTCAGGAATCCAAATGTTAAATATCTTTAAGAAAGCAGTTTGGTTCCTCTCTCTAACAGGCACTGGCAGCTTATATCGACTTTTAGAGCAATTTAGAGATGTAAATTCCGAACTGAGAAAATATAAATGCTGTTGGGTAGAAAAAAACAAACCAAACCCTCATAATGGTTAGGATCAAACTCTAAATGTAGTTTATCATGCTTCTATATGTGTACTTTAATATTGCTGAGTGCCCGGCACACAAAGGTGTAGAACAGCAACTATCTTACAATTTGCTTTCATAAGGAGGTATTATAGGCAAGTGTCTTCAAACCACAATGCCCATTTGACAATTTCTCATACATTGATCTAAATAATTTGATTCAATTTTTAAAAAATGCTGAAGATCCAAAAAAGTACCTCCTTAAGTTTTACACACCGTTTTTGTTTTTTTTTTTTAATTACAGCTTGGATGGTCTGCAACCAAAACCATATGTCTAAAAAATCCTGAAACCTGAGAAAGTTGATTTGAACTTGAAAGGCCACTCACTGCTACAATGCAACACCGTTCACACGAGCACACACGCACATATATATCATACCAACCTTACACAGAAATATAACGTAATGAACAAATACACTGGACAGGCTGCCAAACACAACACTTGCACCCCAAAGACTGCATTTGTCTTTTTCTTGGTTTCCTGCAAAAAGCTTTGCAGGAGTTGTCTTTGAGCAGTAATTGTCTCTAAAACATAAATTACATACATCACTTCCAGCACTAACCATAAATTATCCGCCTGAATAGCAAACAAAGCTGCTCGTTCTGATAGTCAGCGCAGCCCTGCCCGGGTATTGATTAAGCACTCTCAATGCTTTATTAGGTTTTCTTCCCCCACAAAGTCAATACCAGGATGAATATTTCTTCTTGGGCTGTTATGAAGTATCGTAAATCTGAGTCATTATTAACAAGCGCCTGATTAGTGGAGCAAACTTATCAGGGAGTTTGGCACGGGCTCCTGGAGCGTCACCTCCCAGCAAACACCCATCACAGCCACTGCCTCTGCTGGCAGCTGTGGTCCTTGTGCTTCCACAAGTTATCACCTTCTTCCTCCAATTTTTTTTTTTTTTAAATTAAAGAAATTACTTCTGCACTCATTCCTCTTTATCCCCATGTCACACTCCCATATGCAGAGAGCATCCGTCATGTAACGAGTACGTGCGTGGCCCCTGCTCCCCAGGGATGTGGGGCTCTGCCATGGTTTGCTTTCTTGTCTTACTGTGGCACTAAAAAATTTCATTTAATTCAACTTAGATGCAAAACCAAAAGCAAACAAAGCTCCTTGTTAAACATACTTAGCCAGCATTCATTTCTCCTTATTAAAATCATCACCTGAAGAAAAAAAAAACAAACACATTCATCAATCATTTGCACTTGCTCACGTTAAGAACTCCTTTGAAGTCAGAATAAAATTCTGTAGGGGGAAAATACAGGCTCAAAGTTTAAATAGGTGAAACCACAGGCTCTTAAGCCCAAGATGCTGGCACACACTGCTGTGTTAGACTGGACCTGTAGCTCATCTTGCGCCACTACAGAGAACACACTGTACCTGCTGCAGGTACAGAGATGGCCCCTTCCACCCCAAGCTCTTCTACACCACAGACCAGACTCAGGTCTGAAACTGGCCCTTAAAAGTCCTTTTAAAATCTCTGTCCCTGGTCATGGCAGTCATCCATAACCATATACATGCCTGCTCACTCCTTAAAATTTTTCTTCTTTTTTATTCCTAATGTCCTGCACATTGACGACATTTTGCAACAACGACTTCCAAAACCAAACTGCTACATGGAAAAACACCAGCTTTGATTTCTTCTCTCCTTAAAATTCCCTGCCAAGCAGGAACTATTTCCTAGAAGTGCAATGCAGGAACAAGATCACGCCCGAAGTTTCCCTCTGTTCACTAACTAGAGCTAAACCGAGAGGTGGAGCTGGGAGAAGGTCTATCACGGTGCAACGAAATCCTGTAATGGTGCTCATTTTTAAACTCTGTTTTCCCAGACAAGGTATGAATAATGCAACCAAACACCCCAGAACATCTGAATAAAGCAACGCCAGCCTAGCGGATGCTAATTGGCAGCAATTGGCGCTGATTGTGGAGTGCGGCTGGAGCTGTGATTACAAACAGAGCTGACGCAGCCAGCCCAAACCTCAAGTACTGCTGCTGCAATTAAAGATATTTTATCAAATTAGACAAGTGTTTGCCTTTCCCTGCTATGATGGTTATGAGCAAAACATAAAAGAAAGCCTGGCTGGCTGCACGGCACCTTCCCCACATCAGAGCTCTGCTGAGATGAGTTTCTTTCTGCTTTGACTTTTTATGCCACAAAATGGAACCCTTTCAGAAAGAATTCAGGGCTCTGCAGTGACATCCTTAAAAGCCCTTGCTTTTGTCTAGAAGTGCTTCTGCCCTAAAAATGCAGTCTCTTTGCAGCGTACCTGACTTCCAGCACTGACAAGTGCTGGTTATGCACACACAAACACGGAAAGGCTTTGAACTTTCCAAGTCTGATTTCACAATGCAAGCCCTTAGTATTTCTGCAGGCAGGTAAACGCTCTTCAAACATCATTTCCAAGGCAGTCACTATCAGAAAGGACTCTTAGCAACTGGAGGTTTTGAGTGCTAAACCCCACGCACAAGCCCCACAGTTGACTCCAGCCAAGCCAAGTCCTGGTGCCCAAAGGGGAGTTCAGAAAATGCACCTTGAATTCCAGACACCCTTGCAACCTGCTGCCTTCTGCTTTCCTGGGGGAGGAAGTCAGTAGACCACCTGGTCATGAACTAAGGCTGGCTCTTTGCTAATATTTTCTATTATCCCCAACTCTCCTCTCTTGCTTCTGGATCTCAAAGATAATTCCCATGAACTTCTGCCCTTTCTCCAGCTTCCTGTAAACATCTATAAATCAGGTCAGCAGAACTGAATTGAAAAGGATGTAGAATAAAAACCTAATGTGCTGGGTCATTTCTGAAAGCATAGCATTTACAGTAATTTTTACAGATCTCCATGAGAACAAAAAAAAAAAAATCAAGGCTACGCAAATGTATGGAGGTTTTCAGGCCAAGACAGCTGGAGAGGGACAGCCAGTGTCATATAGAAGTGTGAATAACCTGAAGGTACCCATGGGTTAGCCAGTGCCAGCATCTTCAGGACCAAGCACAAGCTGAGAGACCACAGCACTGGCATCAAAAAGGAACAGCAAGGAAGCAAAGGCAGCACTTTGTGTACTCTGCTCAACCTGTACTCTTAAGGGATTTATGATGTCAGGTCTTATGAAGAGCACGGCAGTAATCCAACACAGCAATAACAAAACCAGAGATAAAGATAGATGTGCACGTTGGTGATGCCTTTGAGGCTCCCCAGGATGAAAGGTGAATGAACAATTTCAAACAGAAATAAATGCTTGTTCCAAGTAAAACCTGTGAGGATGGGTCAGATTCTACCAATTTAGTGGTGGCACACCATGTGCAACGTGGGGTGTTGAGAAGCTCTGCTATAATATTACTCGAAAATCTGTGTACAGCAGCAATCTGAGCTTGTGACAGCAGGAGTGTGAGAGGATGAGCTCGAGCCAGCAGGATGCAGGAACAGGGAACCGAGCGATGCAAGAACGGCTTATCTGGAAATCAGCTTCCAAACATTCAGGGAAAGGACACAAATCACAGCTTTAGCTTCTAGCTGCAGGAAAGACAACAAAGAAAAGTCCTGTTGGAAGTGTAGAATAAAGTAAGTGTTTTTTCCCAGCTTTGTCCCTGTCTTTACTCTGTCCTCAGAAGAACTCATCAACCTGAGCAAGCAAATGTCTCCTTTTGTGGAATAAATGTCTCAAATCCAGGAGTGTCCTTGTGTCCACTGCAACACTGTGGGTAGGGGACACCTGAAGCACTCCACAGCCAGTTCTGGTACTCCAATCCACACCAGGGCAGCTCTCCCCTGGTCCAAAGCAGGCCCTGATGCCATCCATGGGTGCAGTCCCTGCTGCAGCAGTGGCCAGGACTGCAGGTGATGAGTGATGGTGCTGCCACAGGGGAAACCCCAGAACAGAAAATGTCAAACCCCTCCCCTGCCCACAGTCCCCTGAGCAGGACCAAAGCCCCAAGCCCAGAAGTTGCTGCTTAACCTACAAACAGGCTGAGTGTCACAATAGTATGATCTGAGCAGGCTGACAAATTAGGCAGCTTAAATTTTAGGGCATTCCTATGGTAATAAGCCAGTTCCTTACAAACTGTGCTTTTTCATAATATAATTAACCCCAGCACTAAGTATGTGAGCAAATGAGTTCATTTTTCACATGAATAATGGAAACGTTTTTTTCTTTTTTCTCTTTTCTTTTCCCAAACCATTACTAACAGAAATGAATATAAAAAAATTCTCAGCAGAGGAAAGATGATGTGTGCTGGCTTCTAGTTTAGAACAGGAATTCATTATGGAGATTTAAATGGAAGCTCCTATTTTCTTTTCTTATTTTTCTTAATAGTCGTCCTTGCCAGTCTAATCCACACTTTGCTCATCATCAGATCTAGACTGGGGTTAGATCAAACAGCCTCTGCTATGGTCTGAAATGGGTTAAATTTCTCTTCCTTCCCATATCCTCCTAAATATTCTCTCCCATCTCTTGTTTTCCATTTCTAGAAGATCTTTCTAGCAGTTCTGTGGGCAGAATTACTCACTGCCCTGACAAAAATCCTGTGCTAACTTTAAATGTAAACTCACTCCACCACTTCCTACTACAGAAAATAACATTTCTGTCATTCCCTGTGTGGCTGAAACACAACCACACAACCAGGTCACTCATTTACAAGAGACACGAATGGGAACTGGTTATTCAGTTTACAGAAGTGTAAGAACTGGCAGAGGTGTAAGGCACAGCCACTGTGCCTTCCAGTAACTGATCTTGTGTGTCAAGGGCAAAGCAACCCATGGGAAGAAAAAAAACAGAAAGATTAAATCTTCATCAGTTTAATTTGTAAAGAAACCCAAGGGAAGTCGTAATTCCCAGGGACTCCACTGCCTGATGGATTTGTCTTCTGAATTCTTCCAACTTCTCTGACACCAATGGGTGCTCATTAACTACTGCTTACTGTGATTGCTGCTGACTGTCCCTGCTGAAAGGGAGTCCCCTGAAAAGGCCAAAAATGGCATTTAGTACTGAACACGAGCTAAACATTGCAGAGGTCTGAATCCTGCAGCCACGTGAGCATCCTTTAACTGAAAGGGAATTCCCACTGAGGAATTCAACCAGGGCACTTAAACTTGAATATGGAGTTACACCAAGCTTGAAAAAAGAGAGATGTACAAACCATTAACTTCCACGCAGATTTCACCAGCGACAAGCTTGAAGCACAGAACTGAAGAAATAGGATTTTCTCTTTCCAGTTAAATTAACAATGAGCAGCAGAGCGCAGCTGGGATTTCTCAGGGCCCTTCCCAGCAGAACAGCCCAGAACAGCACAGAACCCTCCTCTAAAACAAATAAATCAGGCCCAGCGTGGCGGGGTAAGGCAGACACTCTGCAGAAGGAACAATCTGGCAGCCTGTTCCCTCAGCCTGACTCCAGCATTTGAGCCTGGGACCTTCCCTGCTCCTGCTCACACGTGCTCAGCACGTGCAGCTGCTGCCTGAGCACGGGGAGCAGGCTCAGCCTCACACTCTGCCCATAAAAATATGGGATCCCGAGGTTTTTCCAACAGACCAGTGTCAAAGGTGATCACAGGCAGAAATCAGAGGGCTGAAATTGTTAATCCGGCATGGCTGAAATTAATTCGTACCAGAGCAGGAAGAGTCAGTTTCATGTAACCCAAACTTCACATTCTGGCTCCCAACACAAACTAAATTTGCCTTTTAAATCTCTCTGGATGTCAGGCATCTGGTCTTGATGGAAAGCCATACCCGATTTTTTCAGGGGGTATAACCAAAGAGAAATTTGCATTTATGTTTTCAGCGAGACATCAGCGTCTCGTCAGCTTAAATAATTTAAAACTTCAAAGTTACTACATGATTTGGTCTTTTTATATATGATCATTTTACACCTTAAAACATGCGTTCCTCTACCTCTCTCCCTGCAAACAGCTGACATATATTTTCATGTTTCTCACTATTAACAAAGTGTGTACCACAGTAAAATACTACATCACACCACACTCCTATAAGATTGTTTGGTTTAGGATAACTAACTCTGGTTTTTTGAGCAAGAGTAAGGTCAAAGTATTAAATTTAAATCTCTTAAACAGAACGTGCATTAGAAATAAACTCCAAGTTTTAAAGGTCTGTTGAAAATTTTCAAAAAATTAAAAACAGACAGCAAAGGGCAAACACTACAAGGAGAGAAAAATTCAAATAGGGCCAGAAAGCTGTGTAAAAATAAATACATATCCAGCACACACTTGTGTGCAGCACACGTAAGGTAGGCAAAAACAAGTATATTCCACATATAGACACATGTATTGTTTGGAGTCTGAGTCCTGTTTCAGAAGAGTGAGGAAGTAAATCAATAAATATGTTTACCTTGATCTTTAGCTCACTCTTACAGACCACTCAGAGCATCTCATTTAACCAAAGCTCTTCAAACCCAGCGCTGCCGGCTCTTCAGCTGGCAGAAAAACAGTTGAACAACGCACGTCAGAGGAATCCAAGGCTGAACAGCCTGGCCTGAGCACATCCCAGCCTGGCCTGAGCGCTGATTAAAACCAAGATCTTTCCAGCTGTATTAATAAAACACCCCCAAACCCGAGCAACAAGGCAGGACTGCCGCAGTGCCGCGGCCGCAGGTCGATGCCAGTTCACAGCTCAGGTTTCCACGTTCGGAATTTCACCCTTCAGTTCCAATCAAAAAACGAATTCCTCACATTCAGCCCAGGCTAATTACTTTTTTTGCATGGAAGAGGCAGCCAAACTCACTGTGACGCACAAAGGGAAAGTGTGATCTATGAGCAAAGTACATCCAGCACAACGTTATGGATGGTTCTGGAAACGCAGCCAGAAACAGACGTCGCTCCCAACATCGCCGCTGTTGCCAACAGTTACCACCTAATGTTGTCTGAGAGACTGCAGGGATTTCGTGTTCAAAGGGTAAGGCAAAGCCTCTGGTATCTCAGATCCCACGCTGCTGTTACTGCTGGCAACGGGCAGTTCTAGCACCTGGAGGATATTCCTGGAGAAGGCAGCGATCGCCTTCCCCACGTGGGATGCAGCCGCTGCGTGTGCATCCCTGGGTGACCCAAAAAAACAACAAACCACCCCAAAACCCTGAGAGCTGGCCTGAAGTGTTCTGCTGAAGGAATGAATGCAGCAAAACCATAAACTATTCCTCAATTACGGGATACTTCAGTTATTAATTTCACTTTTTCTGCCCACACTGCACCGCCTCTTTGGCCCACGCCAAAGTGTGGAGTGTAAAATGATTAATTTTACTAGATACTTATACCTCCTAATTGTACTAAATACTTGTATCTCTTCTCCAGGATACCTGCATTATGATCATTAACAAACAGTGCAAAGTGTGGATAATGTGTGAGTATTTCTCCTTATTTATTTTTTTAAACACAGGAAAGGTGTCAACGGTGGCCAACACAGGTAATGCTAAAACCTGGTTATTACACAACTAGGGCAAAAGACCAGGGGCTCAAAGATGGGAGAGGGGGAAATTAATCATTTAACTTAATGGGCAAATTATCCTTCTATAAAGCTAAGAAGGATAATTTGTTACTATTAGACAACCCAAAATTATTAATGGAAATTGTTAAGATTCCTGAGCATCCAGCCACACCACAGACCTCTGAAATGCACATTTTAAAACACAGCTCCTTTTCCTTTACATCTTCCTCTATTTACGGATCACCTTCTGAAATTCCTTTGGGGCATTATCAGAGCAACCAAGAGACAGCTTTTCCAGGAAGATGGTTGGTCTTCTCCCCAACTTGGTTTGGGAGAAGACCAACAAATCTCCTAAGGCCAAGATTTAGGCTGTGTTCTTAACTGCTCCCCTAAGCCTGCGACCCAGAGAGGCAACACTCCCCTGTAGAACAGACCTCAATGCTCACAATGATCTGCTTCATCTTCAGGTGAAAGCTCTTCACAAGGTGCACAATACTTTTAAACATTTTTTTTCCTTATTTCTTCCTTTCCCCTCACCTCGACAGTCCCACGCTTCCAATTAAATTAAAAACTGGACCAGTGTAGTTTTGTGGGATTTTCCCCTCCAATGCTAAAGTATAATTATAAAATGGGGGGAATAAAATTACAAATTCCACCAAGGTCATTAATGTACAAAATGCAAATTGTCTCCCAATTGTCAAAGACCCTGAGGAAGTCTAGAGATAATTGAAATGATAGATGAACAGAGGAGACTAACTGCTAATGGTCTGTATATCAATGAATCAATGTCACATTTATGAAGGGCTTTGGGAAATTATTCTAAATACTTCATCTACAACAGCTGAAGTTTAGCCTACTTTTTCTTTTCAAAGCTGAAAAATTAATGAAAAAGTTCAGTTTATAGTTACACAAGTGTAAACCTGGGGTAATTTAAGGTGGATGGCAAGAAATTGAAGTGCTACTTAACGTTTGTGCCAGATGTGACCAAAGTTCTCAGGTACCAGGGATTATGGTATAAATAAAAGCAGTATATATTTCAGAGATAATCAAATATAGGACCAGCCTCACCCTCAAAGCATTTAAACTCAGCTATTCACCTTGGCAACTCATTTTCTTCAGAATATGAATAAACTAAAAAGTCAAGGAGTACACATACCACTGATTTCTGTGCTTTCCTATTTTCCTCAGATTTTCAATTACAAAGTGAACTGCTCAGATCAGGGGCTGTTTTCAGATGTATTTATGGGGCACTGACCAAACAGGGAACAGAGAGAGGAAAACCCAAAATATTTCCTTTTCAAACAAAAGATGAAGCAAATCCTACAGGTAACTTTGGTACAGTTTCACAGAAAATTGTATTTCCACTTCCAAAGAGGAAAAGCTACAACCAGTAAATCCCTCTGCAGAGCATTCTCCCAGTTGTGTGCTGGCCAGGCTACATTAGTAAGGGACAGTGAAGAGGAGACATAAATAAAAAGAAAATTTCAACATTAAGATGTCGTTTTGGTTGAATCTGTAAATAGTTTGGGGAGGTGGGTCAGTTTAGATGGTTTCTTCTATGATTATGATTATTATTACATTTATTATTCTTTTTTTCTGCTTTTCTTCCCACACACCAGGAAGGTCTGGATGAAGGGAAACCAGAAGGACAAGTGCAGGCCTTTTTGTGGAAAAAAACAAAACAAAACAAAACAAACCCCAAAAAAACCCAAAAAAACCCCCAACAAAAAAACCCCCAACCTTCTTCTAGCAAAAAAGAAATAAACTATCACACCCCTTTGAGAGGCAGTTTACACTGAAACAGCTACCATCACCACAAAATCACACAAATTAAACCCTTTTCTATCTTGATTTCACTGTACAAAATCACAGGAAGGGGATGGGGAGAAGAGGAGAGTTTACTTGTCTGTGGGAATGAGAGAGGTTTGTTTCACGTGGAAAAGCACCACGATTGCCTGGCTCGTGCAGACATGAACTAATGCAGAAAGACACCTGATTTCCCAGAATCTGAGTGAAATGGTCTTGTCTGAAACACAGAACTGTTTCTCCTGTTACAGGACTTGGCACATGAAACAAGAAGGGAACAAGGCTCTCAGGAGCAGCACTGAGAGGAAATTTTGCTGCTGTCTGAGAAAAGTACACATTGCAGGTAAAATGACCACATTACATTTTCTGTGCATTACAACCACAAATATTCATAAAAAGAATCAAGAAGTCCCATCAAGCTGCTGAGAAAACAAGGAGGGATATCCATATGTTGGAACCTGCCTTCTCAATTATAAAATATCACTAAGGATGGTGGTGATCTGGAGCAGCTTCCCATAGGATAACAACAAACCTTGAGGCAAAACTGATCAGAAATGTGAAGTCCATGTGAAAAAGGAACCCCCAAGACCAATCTGCTGAGTCACTGTCATTAACCAGCACTGGTCATACTGACTGTCTTTACTAATAAAGATGTGTGAATAAATACTGAAAAAATGTCCATAGGAAGAGGGGATAGAGCTATGGGGTAAAACAAAATTTGCAGTGCCTATTTTAAGGAAGAGAGGGAGGGAAGGAAAGCTAGCAGCACAAATAAAACAAGGTGTCTTGCAAACTACAGGAAACTTTTGTGGAGATGGTCTGTTTTGGATGTTTCAGCTGGTTGGCAAAACCTGAAAACACACAAAACCAGTGTCTGCTTGATGCTGATTTGTTAATATTCTGTCTTTTCTACCCCCACTGCCCTGGCAGTCTTCCTTAGTGCAAGCTCAAACCAACCACTCTAAACCCAGCAACGTTAACAGCCCACCTTAGCTAAATGAACGTGGATTTGTCTCCTTTTATTTGTCTCCTTTGGTTAGGTAATTACCAATTAGAGGGGAGCAGGAGTGTTCCCTCTCCAAGGTCTCAGAGCTGCCCTTCCCTCCCACAGCCTCCCCTGTCCTCCCCAAATCCTTCCCAAGAAAGAGGCATAGAGAGGAGAAAGAAAAAGGTCCCCACCAGAGAGCAAAAGCTACAGCAGAGAAATAAAGCTGAGCTTTACAGAAATCCTTGACTGCCAGTGAAGGTGGGTATCAAGGGCTTTCTCTGAGCATCTCAGTTCTGCAGCTTTCCCTCTGTGCTGGACTCCCTCCTGGGGTTTTGTGGAGATGCTGAAGGAGCAACCCCCTGGCCTTTGTGGGTTTTCAGGGGAGTGTTGGCTCCCATCACTGCAGACTCTGGTGCCACGTAACCCCAAGAGGGCTGTCAGTAATTTCACCTCACAGGTGTGCCAGGGGGTGAAGTGCAGCCCCTCTCTGTTGCTGCCACAGCTTCCTAAGTAGCCAATTAACAGAACAGTCAACTCCTCCATTTGCTGAAGCACATTTGTTCTGCTGGATCCTAATTTTTTGAATGAGTGAAATAGGAGTTAAGACAATTTAGGTGAGTTAATGATACAGTGCAAGTTAACTGATGGGTTATTCTGGCTTTTTGCAGGGAACAATTTGCACGCAGCCTTTCAGGCCATAATTACTTGCAATACCAGAATCTCAGCACACTCTTCCCTTTTTTATTTTTTGCTGTTTTACAGATGTGTCACTCTCACAGTACTAAGTGAAAACAGATTACCTGCCACTGATCACCCAACACATCCACAGAGGAAGGTGGGGGAAGCGTCTCTCCAGTGACAAGTTTTGATTTGTGGCTTAAATTCCCCTCTTAATTGAGCCATGCTTCTTCTGCTAACAAATTCTTGTGGAAACCCCAGGATAAATTCACCTCTTTGCACAGTAACTTTTCCTCACGTCACATCCTCCCCTTTCTTTCTCCTTATTTCATTAAGATTTTGAGCTATACGTACAAACCCTTCATCTCAAACACTCATTATGGAAATACTGCAAACCCAGAAGATGTCACAGTCGTTTCTTTTACAGCTTTTCTTTTTGTAGGCGACATTCATATTGCAGAATAATTTAGACAGTAATTTAATCACAGGGTTTAGAGGTCCAGCAAATGTTACATTTACATAATGTCAGTCTTTCAGCAGATAATTTGGTCCTTTGCATGTGTTAAAAGACGACATTGCTTGTTAAGTTCATGTTAGTACGTTTAACCCAGCAGATGAATGGCTGGTTCCTTAAGCTGCCATATATTTCTAATTTTCCTAAGGATGATTAGAAAATTTTATTTAGAGTAAATTCATGAGCACAGTCATTCCACTGGAGTGACAAATCAGAAAGATTATTAAATCTCAGGGTCCAGAAATCTCCATAAAATGGTCATAAAGTCCTTGCAACACAGTAAGTGCCATTTTTTTCCTGATATAACTACTTCACTAGTCAATATATTGCTTCTGCCTCCTTTGAGTACGTGACTGAAGTTATTGAAATGCGCCTCATTAGTTCCATAATTTTCTCCTAAGGACATATGGGTACTTTGTAGTTTGGAAATGTACTGTTCTCTGTCTTGACAAATGCTGTTAAAAAGAATGGAATAGGTTATAAGAAATGTGATTTCGTTTCAGTGTGCCAATGCTACTATCCTGGACATCCAAAAGATAAAATAAAAGGTGGTAAATCATCATTACCCAAAGAGAAATAGCATGTCTGTACAAGTGATTTTCCAAAAGTACTACTGTGTATTTAAACCTAGAAGAATAATAACCTAGGCAAACATCTCAGGAGCCTTAACACCAAATACTTACATTTAATACTGTACAAATTACATTTGAGGTACAGCTTTTTATTTTAAAGTTACACATTATATCCTCACTACTTAACATGTAAATTGTAATCTCCCTCTTAATTTAAGCTTGTACAATGTCAGGACTTACAGCAGAAAAAAACTGTTGCATCATCTGGCCAGCCCATGCCACTGTAGGTTATCCCCTTATTTTCCACTGCCTCACTTGTCTGGTTTTAAATCTGCTGGAGCCAACCACAGGCCAAATCAATGAGCCAAAAACCCAACACCAAGAGCTGGGAGCACATTTTGATCATTTAGTTGTAACCTGGCACAATTTCTGCACCCTTTGAAACAGAAATGAGTTTACCTAGAGGACAAATCCACACAGCCTCCTGTCAATGAACCAGGGAATAGACATCCCCAGTGAGGGGCTGAGAGCAGCTGGAGAGCAAGGCAGCAGCACAGAGTGAGGGGAGACACTCACTGTTCTCCTTAATTCACTCAAATGACAATTGTCACCAGCCTGACTTTACAGCACAGAGAAACCCTCTTTCTCCTGGCTTAAGGTCTTGAAAGGATCACATTTCATTTTTAAAATAAATTCATTTCTTCCCATCATACACTTCATGACAAACCAGTTTTCAGTCTGTATCCTTTATCAGTTATTTTTACTTATTAAATGAGCTGAATGGGGTTTTCCATTCATTATTTGTTTTTAAAATTAAATCCAAACAGTTCTTCTCTTATGGCAAGTTTGGGCTGAGGACTCCAGGAAGATAAAGAAACCCAACTCCTTCCAGAGGTAAGACAACTGTGTATCTTCTCAGCAACGAAAAAATTGAATTGGTTAATTTGCATTAATACTTAGATGATAAAGCTTTAAAACAATCAGAACTAAATCAGATAAAGATTTAATTACCACTAAGGTTAAAAAAGGATTATTTGCTATTGCCACTTAAACAGAAAGAGTTCCAAATTTAGAGTTGACACAAGTGACAAGGGCAACTCAGCATGCACTGATAATTTTGTTAACAAAGTGATAAAATTCTAAGCTCAAGGCACTTTCTTTGATTATTCTTTAACACAGTTTGTAGTATGGCTGGTAGGACTGGATGATCCATCCAAATTTATTTCCTTACTCAGCTGCTGAGTTCTTAGGCAGTTTAAGGAAATACCTGACCCACACGAGGCTGGATCTCCTCGAGTCAGAAGGTCCCACCAGGTGACCCCTTTGTCAACTGGACTGGCACAGGTGGATCTGCAGCAGGAATGCACTGCAGAAAATGTGCATGATCTCAAAATTCAACAGAAATCAATGAGAATATTGATGTACAATGAGATCTTTAATGGCAAAATCCTTACAGTTCTTTACATCAACCAAATAATTAAATTAAAAAGAACTGTTTTCCTAATTAAGCAGCATGAAGTGCCAAATACTGATCTATTTTCATCTCCAACATGTTTCCATCATTTTTCTCCTTACAATCCCTGATGTTCTCTCATTAAAAAAAAAAGAAACACTCATAAAAAAGAAAGCTGTCTTACAAATCCAAACTAAACCTCCAAGTCCCATACAAGAAAGCAGAGAAAAGTTACAGAAGTCACTCCAAAATGTTCTCATTAGCACTTCTTTAGGTAAGAATGAGAATGAAAAAATGAGCTCTGTGAGGGCTGAGAGTCACAGCTATTTGCTGAGGCTATTATAATCATATCAGTGGCTTATGGAATTTCATAACCATGGTTCTACATCCTTCACTGACAACTATCAGAGAGCTTAGCTCAAAACTCCAAATCAGAATGAAGGCATAGACACAAAATGCTTACACACTGAAGAAAATAAAATCTCAAAAAGTCAGATTTATTTTACAGTTAAACAGGGACACACATAAAGCTCCAGTTCCTATCTTAACCCTAGTGAAGCCATGCAAGAGTAGAATGTGAGTACATATTGTGTATGTACTCCCTATTCTGTATCAACACAGCACAATATAACCTGAGAAAGGACATTTAACTGGTTTTATCCTGCATGTGAACCTCATTCAGTGCCAGGAACAAGGCACTAATTCCATTTCTGGTACTGAACTGCCACAGAACTCACTGGGAATCAACCCCAGCAACCACCAGGATCAAACCTGGAGTGGGCAACAACAACCCACTGGTGTCAGGCACAGGGAGAGCCTCCCTGAGAACCCACAGTTGTGAGTATCTCGAAGCTGGCACGAAGCAAACCTTGCATGGTCCTGACACAGCTCATCCTCCCCTGACTGCACCAGTGAGTCACGCAGTGCAGAGGGAAGCAGTGCCTTTATGATACACTGGCTTTCCTTACACACAGGTTACACATCTGATTTGCTATTTACTGAAGCCTCCTTGGCAGCAGAGAGAGACTGCAGGATTGCCAAAATAATTGGGGAGAATTAGGACTAGACGGTGCAGGAATGACAAAATCCTTGGGAGAGATCCCCCAGATGTTTCCTGAGGCTGAGCAGAAACTGCATGCAAACCCAGCTAGTAAGCAATAAACTGACTAATGCAAGTCCCCAGCTAAGGCAAAAGTGGAATATTCACTGACTCAGTGTGTAAAACACCTCACCCACCTGCACTGTCCTGCACAAGGGGACACGGCAAAGCCCGGGAGGTGCCAGCCTCCAACGGGCAAGGAGACAAACAAGATCTGTGACTTAATTGGGCCACAGCTTTATTAACCTCCTTCTTCAGGGAGCTCCCAGTGATCACTCACACGGTGCAGAACCATGATTCATGTTTTAATCATTTCTGCGTGGTAAAAAGCTGTGTCAGTGTTTCCCTCCCTCCTCCTCCTCACAGCCAAACTCCTCTGAGTAACACCAGAGCATCCAGGTGTGTGTGGGTGCCTTCACTGTTACCACCCCCGTGCTGCACCCCGTGTTTTCTAAGGACAATTTCAGTCCCCCAGGGAAGTGCTTGCACAGGCAACACGAAGGTATCACAGTCACTCAGCTCCTCCTGGGTACCAGCTGAGTGTGGAGACAATCAACAGCTCCCTCCACAGCACTTCCCACTGGGAAGGGAGACAGTAATACCTTAAAAAGAAACCCCCAGAGGGAACACACTGTATTCAGAAGGAAATTGCACATTCAGGTCACTCCTGCTGCCTTCTGGCCTGGTCACCCCCTGAAAGGCAGGTCTGACAAACCCCAGTAAATCCTGACACACGGTCCCCGTGTCAAATCCCAAATGAATCTTGTTCACAGGCAGGACAAACTCTTCACAGGGCCCTTCCTGGGGGGAATTAGCCCATCTGCTCTTGTGTTGGCTGACCAGAAATGGTTTAGAGGTACAGCTGCTAATTTCCAGGGGAATTGCCTGTCCATCTGAATAGCCAGTGAAGAGTGGAACCAAACACGAGCTCTCAGCATGGTAACTGTTTAGAGCAAGGCTCCAGCCCCAGGCACGCTCAGATGAAGACATGCCAATGGACTTTTTTGGCACTTGCAACTTTTGGGCCAAACTCTCTGCAGGCAGAGCTCCAAAGACTCCAGAGTTACAACCACGAGAGAATATGTCAATTGTCTGGCCAAGAGCATAAAAAAACCTTCTTGTTATTGTTGTTAGAAACCAAATGACAAGCAATTCATTACTGCACTGCAATTCAGTGCAATTTATTGGTTGATTTGCTGTGAGGGATTTTAGCTACATACTAATACACATACTATAAAAAGAATGCAAATTCAGTAATGCAAGTCTAAATGAATGAGACATAACATTTTCTCACAGTTTGCAAGAAATTAACCTTTAACGTCTTTTCTATGCTTTGGGAACAGCACTTGGCCAAAAGCTCTTACAGTAATAAAGCAGTGACCCACAGCAAAGAATAAATGTCAGAGTGAAATGATAACAGCAAGCCTATTTGCCAGAAAGTGGTAATTTATAAGATTTTAATTTGAGATCATCATGGGGGGTCAGCCTTATCAAATAATTCAAAATGTAGGTCACAATTACAGCCCACAAAGTGTGGTTCTGCTCTGAAATGTGACTGCAAAAATGGCATGTTTATTATTTCTAAATGATTTTTTTTTTTATCAGATGCATGGAGTTTACAAGTAAAATGCTAATGGGACAGACTTGCTTTTTGCTTTCTCCATTTTTTTACATTTGTGTAGCTCACTGATTTCAGTGCTTATTTCTGACTTACATTCCCCTAAAAGGAAATTCAAACCCCTTAGTTTCCCACCTTCCTGCTTTAAAGTTCCACAGAGCCAAATTACATCCTTGTTGTTCCCTGTGTCACCAAAAGCTTTCAACAAATTTACCCATTTCTGGGCTAACTAGAATGTCAAGCCCTCCCAGCTCTCTAATAAAGAAAAAAAATCCAATCCACCTCTCCCTTCAGGCAGATTCCTTGGGTGGTGTCAGCCAGTGTGGCTCCATCACAATTGATGGAGTTCCCCATCAAAACCAGTGGAGTTCACTGGCACACAGCTTTCTCTACAGCACCATCCTTGGGTCTGCTGGCAGAAGGAGAAAAGGCTTTTAACAGGTTTTTAAACCACCCTGCCCGAATCAGTAACTGTGAAATGCTAACACCTGTCTGGAGCAGAGCACCAGGTGTGGCTGGAATCCAGCCTTTCCTTCACAGTGAGCCAGACTCGGAGATGGTCCAGGAAGAAGGAAAGAACCATCAAAGGCGTTTCCTACCTTTTCTCACAGCATTTTCCACCCCTGTGATCTCCCAGCTCCAGGTGGATCCTCAATGCAGTGTAACTGTTCATTACCCCCAGCCCTTCCTCAGAGATGCACTTGGGGCATTTTCAGGCCATTTCCAGAGAAACCCAGAGAGACTGAATTCTTTCTAATGAACCAACAGAATGAATCGAGAAAAAGTGAGTGAGGCCTGGCTAAGAGAAGGGTGACTGCTCCACCAGTGCCTGGATGGAGACAGGAATGTTTTTTATGTGCAGGAGGGACCTTGCTGTCAACAGCACACACAGGGAGGCAATATTGCTGCTGCTAAGCAAGTTCTGTTCTTCCTCTTGAGCCTTGAGAATTTGTGCCTTTGCTTCTCCCTCCTTTAAACTACAATGAAACTTATGAAGGCTGAAAAAGCCCTTATTCCTCTCTTTGGCAAAACAAGCTGTAAAGGTGGAGAACAAAACCCACCAAGAACAAGCTTAGAGTCAACTAGAGTTTGATTTAAAAGGATTTAACACCGTGCAAGTGAGAAGATGCCATGAAACATCTCCATAGTCTTCATTCACAACACTCTAGTTTCATCACATCTCTAATTTTATTTAATAATTTTATTCCATAATTAAATTTCTGCAGTAATTCTGTCTTTTGACATCCTTCTTCTGTCACAACTTTCTGTAAGCCAGCATGTGCATTCATAAAATTTAACACTGACGTGCCAATGGATGATCAAAAGTCTGCATTTGCCTCTCATGGGCTAAAAAACAAACCCAACGACAAGAACAGAGATTTCACAGGACTGCTTCACTTAAAAAGCAATTCCATTATTCCAAAATAGTTTAAAATCCACGTCACCTTCTCCAAGGTATATTCCCAAGAGAGGGAATAACTGGCCAGTGGCACAGACTGAAGAGCTGCTGGCATTGTCTGGGGGTGACAACTGAACCCAGGCAAGCATAACATTAAATATAATACCTTTCATTATAAAACAAGGTAGGAGAAATGCAACAAATTATTTCTTACAGACAATTTGTTGCTTAATGGCCTGAAGCAACTCCAAGGGCTGTTAAAGCTGATAAGACAGTCCTTAACCACAGTAACAATCTATACACTGGGATTAATGCCATCATAAAGTTTAAGCAATGGTTTATAACTCCAAACATTGGCAGAAGCAACCAATTTTCTGTCTCTCGGAAAGCAGAATATCTTACATTAAGTAAATCATAACTCAAAAGCAAGGAGGGAGAGAAAAGAAAAACCCCTGCCCTCCAAATGAATAGGTTTCACTTATTATAGTACTCATGTGTTGAAAAATACCTAATTATGAGTCAGGAAACAGGACAAGAAGCAATGCACTGAGAGCACCTTTCTGCTGCCTTCTCCCAGGCTCTCCAGGCAGCATTTTAAGGCTGGTGCACAAGGCTTAACAGACACAGAAGAATAAGCTGCTTTCAGGAGGCAAATGCACACAAAATGACTGGAGATCTTCCAGAAGCAGCTGATAATGTGTCTGATAGCGTGCCAGCAAAAATAGCCTGAAAACCACATCCTCTTTGATGGTACCTAGCTCTTCAAAGCTCCAATGGACAGTCCAAAGCTCTTGAAAAGAAAGGATGAAAACCTGAAGGGTGACAGGGAGAGTCAAACCCAAAATCTGTCCTAAGAAATGCTATACTCTGGTCAGAGCTTTTAAGAAACTCCATTGGGGTTCCAAATCCCACCACAGCAAGTTACCTCGTTACATTTCCAACATTCAGCTTCTGATCCAGACTGAGAAAAAGCTCAGTGATCATTTCTCTCCTGGAGTCATCCACTGCATTTGAGATTCCAGATGGGTCTAGAGCAGCTCTAAGTCCCAGGCTGGATTCCCATGACAACAGCTTGTCTTTTGTCACAAAGGATCAAAAGCAGGTTAATTGATATTAGAGGTATTTTTTAAGACTCGTGTGCAGTAAGAGCTCTAAGATGAAAGCACAATATGTTTCAGTGGGCACATCTGAGTATTTTGTATCTTTGTTTGCACTGAAGGACAGCGTTGAGGGACTTGGCAGAGTGGCATCATCTGATTTATCCCTGCTGCCTCCTTGGACAGTGCCAGCACTGGGGTCTGGCCAGGACTGGGGCTTCTCTGTACTGCTGGGATTAAAAAAAA
>VZSE01006255.1:197305-300044 GCA_013398275.1 Promerops cafer
CACAGCAAAAACTCAAACCAGAAAAACCAAACAGTTTTTTTTTTCCCTCTTTGCTACTGTAAGATAAAAAAACCCAAACCAACGAACCCCACATTTTAAGTTTAAAGCTTTCAGAAAACACACTGGCATTTTGGCACTTCAACACCTTGTGTACTATCTTGCCACTTTCCTCTAAGTGGCTACATTACTCTTGCAAAGTAGCAAAGGGTGTGGAAATATTTATTATCATCTATATTTTCTGTAGAGACCATCAAAGGACAGCGAGAAGTATCTGTGCAGAGCGGGGGGAAGAGAAACGCAATTACTCCTGCTTGATCTGTTTATTCCACAAGCTGGACACAAGTCACTGCCGTGACATTTTCATTTTCCTGGATACACGACTGGGTTCTAATCTCATTTGTGCTGGTGTAAGCACAGGAGGATCAGCAAGCTTTCTCCCCATTTATGTTTTGGGAAGTAACAGCAGGAATCAGGCCCCCCTAACCCTTGATCATTAATTCTGGTTCACCTCTCACATGTAACAGTAGCTGTCAAAAAGATTTTGGAGAACTGTCAATCTCTGGTAAGAGATAAAATCTTGATTAATAAAAATAATTTAAAGCTGAGTTTGTTCATTGGAAAGAGAGGTCATTGGCACTATGGTGTCAAGAAGCCAATATTTTACAAACACATGGTATTCTTAGGGGAAATCAAAGCAAAGTCTGTACAGAGCCTCCTGCCAAGTGAGCTAACAACTCCATTTAACAAAACAAAATCATCCCGATGCTTAGAAGAACTCTTTCCTTAACAAATAAAAATCAAAGCAAAATGCAGACCAAAGTGAAATTACTTCCATGATCAAATCAGAAGCTGAGGGCCAAGCTGTGCTGTTGGGGGAAGGGGATGGAGTTTTGCTTATAACAAGCAAGAGGACTAATGGAAATGATCAGCAGTGAAAATTCAGTTATCTGGGCTCCTGTTCTGCTGGCCCGTTATTTACCGTGAAGCCACCACACAGATTTGAGTTTCCAGCTCTGCCACGCTGAGAAAGCCCAGAGATGGACTCCAGAGAGCTGGGATCAGCTCAGCCTGGCTGCCCTTTGATCTGCACCCATGAGCAGGTGTGCACCTCCTCCCACCCCAGCTCTTTGGGCAACACTCCCCCAGCTTGCTCAGCCCCCTGACAGCAGCAATAACCAGGTGATTTCACCTGCACAGGCACACCTGCAAACTAGCACTGGGCTTGGGCACTGCCATTCCTGACCCCTTTGAGAAACCAAACCACCCCACTGAGGGCATTCCTGTACTGGGCTGGTGGGGGTGGTTTTGGGGATAAAAACCTCCTTTCCACCTCCGAGCATGCTTTTATAGCAGCACAATGCACTGACAAAGTGGGGGGTTATCCCACCAGTTAGCAGATATATGGAAGTACAACACTTTTTAGTGTTTAGCTGGTGACAAATTTCCAGGGTACACAGAGGTTTTTGCTCCGAATTTTAATTTGGATGAACTACCCCCAGATGCAACGCAGATCAGTGAGGGGCACCTCCAGCTAAGCTCAGAGAGCAGCTCCAGCACTCAGAATTCTCAGATCAAAACCTAAAATGCCTTTGCATCAGGTTTCCCTTATTGCAGTTACAAGAGGCTACGCCTAAGAAGGGAAAAATAAAAGCCAGGCTTCATCCTGTGCCTCTCTGAAGGGCGCTCCTGCGGGTAGGAGTGTGTGTCTATGTTGCAGATAACTAACTAGCTACATGACAATATGCATTGGAGATGAAACCAAAGCAAATGCCAGCATGATATATTGTGTCAGTAACATCAAAGGAGAAGGGGAGGGGAAGTGAGTGTGAAAATCAAACAGAGTACTTGGGAAAGAAAGCTAATTTTGAGTTTGATGTGCACGAGTGACACTCATTAAAAATTGACGAGTGCATGTGAAAGGATGCCACCTGGGATTATGCAACTGCTAATTAACATTTAACACCATTTTCTAACCTTATAAAATATTCTTAGCCTGCTGAAGGCTTCTTCATAACAAGCACAATGGAAAAAAAAAATCCAGCACCTAGCAACAGCAAATGGAATGGGAAAACTTTATGAACTTTATAAAGCAACACAGAAGGCACGAAGGGCTTAAAGGGAGAGTGACAAGGCAGCACCATCCTTGCCAGGTGAAACACCTGGGTCTGTGCCCTGCTCCCTATCCCCTGCACCAAAGGGACAAAGGAGCAAAGGGATGTGGCACTGCTTACAGGCACTGGTGGCTCAATGCGTGTGCTGGTGCACTGATGCTCCTGCCCATAGGATTCACTGGATTTCCACAGAATCATCACTTTTTTGGGTTGGAAAAGACCTCTCACTTCATTGAGTCCAACCTTTAACCCAGCACTGCCAAGCCCACCAGTAAACCATGTCCATACATCTTTTAAACACCTTCAGCACATATTAATATTAAATTAATATAAAATCCAGCATGTTTTAAATATTTTTCCAGCACAGCACCCAATTTCACCCTAAATGACACCCTCCTACTTACTGTAAGCCACAACTGAGAGTATTACGTGAGGTCTCCCACCCTTGGAATTTAGCATGAGCCTCAGAGTAGCTGCTAATTTTCCCCAAAAAAATCCTTCTCCTGGATTCCTGCCACTAGCCAGCAGGGAAATCCTGGGTTTTAGTCTTTTTCATAATAGTGGTCAGGGGAAATATGGACTCCAAAGCATGAGCATCTGTTCTAGCTGTAAATTCACATGGATTTGGGGTCCCAAAATAGTAATTTTTTAGAAGCTGAGTAGGAAGTTCTCTAGAGAAAAAGGGAGGATAATTAAAAAGAACAGGAGAAAGTAAAAGAAAGTGGAGGGGGAGCAGATAAGGTGACAACAAGACCTGAGCCTGGTAAAACAGATCATTGCAGCGAGGGAGGAGAAAGGGGCAGATTTGCTGATTCTGAACAAAGTCTGAGGAGCCTGGGAACATGCACTCCAGAGCATTTTAAAAAACCTAAGCCCAAAGCAACAAGATTAATAGATTACATTTGGGTTTGGCTATTTCAGCCGTGTGTTTACGTTGTGTTGTTTCGTAGTTTAAACAAAGAAAGGAGACCAGAGGGACAAACCCAAACAGACCTTGCCTTTCCAGGGCCCAGCGTGGGGCATCCCAGCAGATCTCCCTGCTGGAATGACAATATGGTTCTTTGCAGCAATGAGACATTTTTATAAACCCAGGAGCCTTCCAGAATTTTACACAGATATCCCAGAAATGAAGTGCTTTTTAAAAGATAAACACCTAACGCGGTCTGCGTACAGTGGAACTTTATGATAAAAGATATGGCTCTAACTGCACAACATTTAGGTAGATTTTAATTAATACATTGGTATTCATACAGCATGCCCAGGAGGATTCTTGTGTCTTTTTTCACATGCTTCCAGATGAACTTGCTAATTGAATGGTTAAATGCTTTCCAAAGAGGCAAGCCCGAGACTCTCCCCCTTTTCACTGGGAAAAGAGAATGGGATTAATTCTTACAAATAATTCTCCAGCACAGCCAAAATCTTTTAAAAGAGAGTAATACCTCTGCCACTTTTAGATGTGTCCCAGATTAACCGTGTTCCTTAGATTCCATAGATACCAACAGCTGTTGATGTAATGTCATTTATCCACACCCAAAAGATGTGAGGTGTTGCCTTGTTACAAGGAACAACTACCCTGGTCCTTCTGTCCTGGGATAACAAGGACAGCACACCTCAGGGAGGGCTGAGCACACAGAAAACAGAAAAGGAGAAGTGTAAAAGAGGGGGAAAGGGGCTCAACAGATAAGCAAAGAAATGTTCCAGTTCCAACAGAACACAAAGGAAAGCCCAGGGCAGTCAGGGACAAGCCCCAGCAGAGGCTGTCTCAGCAGACAGTGCTGAAGCAAAGCAGGGAACTGGAAGAAAATTGATTTTTAAGTAGAAAAAGAGTAGTTTTCCCTTGCTGAATTTGGAGCAGTGAACTTTGAGATGTTCAGCTTGGGCCTGTCCAAGCCTCTCCCTGCAGCTCCAGCCCCGTGGCTGTCCTGGGGCAGGGCCAGGTTTGGGAACAGCTCTGGAGTCACTGAAGCTGCACCCAGAGCAGGGCACTGCTGCACTCCAAAGTGAAACCTCCGTGAGCTGCACTGCACGTGTGTGCTCCAAACAGAAAACAGAGGGATGTCAACAGACCAAAGAAGAATGAAACCTCTGTAAACAAGAACATTTTCCTTTCTTATGAGCCCTCTCCATAACCAACATCCATTCACACTCCTGAGCATGCCTGACCTCCTGCTTTCATTTACAAATCCCAGATATTCCACTGGCTCTCTCCTTACAAACTGTAAAATCTGCACTGAGGAAAAGGAGAGAATGAAGTTTAGATTATCTTTTTAAGGTTTATCTTTCATCATTACCATTGTTTCAAAAATGTTTTAAGTATGGCCTTTTTTGAAATGGCCCCTGTTTAAAATGTGAAACTGTATTTTCACATGAAGAGATACTTATTTTGCAGAAAACCCAGAAAGATAAAGCTCACTGATTGCCATGAACTGTCATCTTCACAGGAAAGGGAAAAAAAAAAGATCAAACACTTTAAAATCTGTCCAAAGCTTCTAACCCTTAAGCTAATAAAAGAAAAACAGTAAATCAGCTTTAAAAATATACTACCCAAAATTTTATATTTCTAGAAAAGCACATCTCTGAAAACTATTACACCTCAAGTATGAGGTAAGAAAAAAGTCAATATCCTGTGGTACATGCCAGAAGGAAATAGGGCAATTAAGAAAAAAAAGAAAAAATAAAAGGAGTCTGGAAAAGCCTATTCAGAGGATTGGGGAGCAGGTTATTTTGATTGCCAGTATGCAAATAAGGAAGGATGTGGATAAATGGCATGCAGGGATGTGATTTTATTTCTTTATTTTTTAAAACTCTTGCTAGAGTCTTCCAATTTTTGAGTTTTCTGTTTCCATAGTGAAGTACCAATTTAAGGCTTTCCTTATTTCCCTTATTTCTTTATTTTCTAAGTGTTTCAGCTTGGAAATCCACTGATAGTGAATTCTGGTGCATATTTAGAGCAGGTGGCTTTTTTTGTTTGAGATTATTGTCAACAACTGATCATATAAAAGATGTTTTTATTTGTCCATCCCTCCTTGATTTATATTTTTCTCTCTCTACCCAGAGGCAAAACCAAAACCCAAAGACACAGAGTGGGTTTTCTCTAGCAAAGTGCTAATTCCTTGGTCCACCACGTTTGTCACCTGTTCCAAGAGATTCAAAATCCAAGACACATTGGAATAATTAGTGCAGAGAGCTACACCTGCACAGGCAAATCTGATCAGATCCACAACCAGGAGAAATATTAACAAGGATAAGAAGCACATTTACTGGGAAAAATAACCCTTTCCAACACCAGGCATCACAGACTCCTCCTGCTCCCTGCCAGCTTTTCCTTTGGTTTATTTGCAGTTGATAACACCACAACAGTTTGTTGGAAATTTCCATTCTAATTTGGCAAATAGGAATGTGAGTAAATCTTTAGCTGTGCTGAATGAAAACTCAAATGGTTTGTCCAGCAAACTTAAAAAATGAAGTTTGGGTACTGGAAGGATAATACAACCAGTCATTACTACAGGATATTTTTGATGAGATTCTTGTATAAAACCAACATTCTCAAGAGGAAAACTAACTGAATTTTCTTCAAGAAGAAAATTTAGAGAAAAGTAGGTACAGCATAAGAAAAACCATGATCCCCTTTCACATCCTAAAATTACAGTAACATAAATTCATCACGTTTCGATTTTAGTAAGTAGTAGGTTATGTAAAATGGAGAAGGAAACAACGAAGCTGCAGCCAAGGACCAAGATGCTTTCCACAAAGAAAGTACCATCTATGAAGCATAAGGATAGGACAAATTTCATTTTGTTTCCAGTCACTGTGCCTTAAAGTCTCCCTCAAATTTACAACTCATACGGCAAAAAGGACGGTGAGGTTTCTAACCCTTCCCGCTCTCCCTCTCCACCAAGGAGAGGAAAGCTTGGCATCTCCCAATGCAGAAGGCTCTTACCTCTCCCCACTCAACTTCTCCCTGTCCCAGACTTTGCTGGAAGCAGGGCAGCAGCAGAACTGCTGTCCTGGATTTTGTGTGAGCATCGGAGCCCGGCGGAGACGAGCGCCCACAGCCCCTGAAACCAAGTATGGGTCGCCTTAGGGTTTGCTTACGAGGTCTTACCCACCCTTGATTTCTGGAGCCATGGGGCTGTTTGGGCAGTGTCTGCACCCCCTGGCACCCAGCGTGGGGTGAGGATGATGAGGGCGACGTCTGTCTGCGGCGAGGCCTCACAGAACCGTTACAAAACAAAGGGGTTTTGGCCAAGAAACACATATGCCTCATCTTAAGACTGATGTTTCCTGCACTACATTCCTCTTACATCATCTCCACTGTCTCCCGTTGCACTTTACTGGGACTAATAAACATTCCACACTTACTTTGCAATGTATTTTCTCCCTGCAAGACAACCTACTTGCTATTAGCATGTAAACTGCACACTTGCCAGTCAGGCTAAGCTCATCAATCTTGTCCAAGGCAGAAGAGCTCGTACACTCTTACAAGATTTCTGGGACTGCACTTTTAAGTTATTCATCCACTTATTTGAAAGGGAAAAAAAAAAAAAAAAAACTTACAAGATTTCATCTCTAAACTTCAAAACTAGGACATATTAATGGAAAGAAAAAGGATCACTCGAGTTATTTTTATATTCAAATTTGAATTTTTTTTCCCCCGGAGGAATCCGTTTTTGTGTTTCCCAGAAGAATATAGCACAATTCCATCCCTGCTTTGAATTAGGAAAGCAGAATGAAGGAATTAAGATTTTTAAAATAACTATCGAAACCATGCCTTGGATTTCTGTGTTTGTGCTCTTGCTCAGTAATGACTCGCCACTCACCCCCTGAGGAGCAGAATAAATTAAGCATGTACCATATTAACAAGGCTCTTGTTCTGGGGCTGACTCCAGCACCCCTGCACGGCCCTGCACTGTGTGCAGAAGATGAGCTGCTCCAGGCCTTGGAGAACAGGACTTCACCCTCACACTGCTGCCCTGCCCTCCAGGAAAGGCAGTCCCTGCTGGGAAGGGCTCACAGGGGGAACCAGGTGAGCAAAGAGGGTCCTCAGCGTTCCCTTGGTGATCAGAGCCTGACCTGGGTCAGCATCCTGGCTGATAGCTGGGAAATGTCCTGCCTGGCTGATAACTGGGAAACCAGCACATCAGGAGGGAAAGGAAGAATTATAAAAGTGTAAAACAGCCTGAGTTGGAAGGGACCTTAAAGCCCATCCAGTTCCACCCCTGAAATGGGCAGGGACACCTCCCACTGTCCCAGGCTGCTCCAAGCCCTGTCCAACCTGGCCTTGGACACTTCCAGGGATCCAGGGGCAGCCACAGCTGATCTGGGCACCCTGTGCCAGGGCCTGCCCACCCTCACAGGGAACAATTCCTTCCCAATATCCCATCTAACCCCGCCCTCCTTCATTTTGAAGCCATTCCCTGTCACTCCAAGCCCTTGTCTCTCCCCATCTTTCCTGTACTCCCTTCAGGTACTGGAAGGCCACAGCTGGGTCACTCCAAAGCTTTTCTCTTCCAGGCACCCCAATTCTCCCAGCCTTTCTTTGTAGGAGGGGTGTGCTCCATCCTTCTAAACTCTGTTCGTACTCTTTTGAGATTTCCCAAGACAAAACTTGCATCTGGGCCACAGAATTGAAGTGCTGCAGATGGGAACAGAATTTGTCTGATTTTTCAAAACTCATTTGTACTTTTTTGGAGCTCCACATACTGTAAAACTGAGTTCCCTCATTTTGTGTTGCTTGAAAAAGTAATTTTTCACTTTCTCTAAAAAAAGGACACATGGGCAATTTTGTTTTGCAGTAAGAAGAGAAAGGCAGAGAAAGATTATGAGCTTCGTTCAAGACCATACAGGAAAACCATGAAAATAATAAAAAGACCTTTTTAAATTTCACCCTTGATATTTCAGAACCAAGTCCTGAATTCCTCTGGAGGATTTGTGAAGGAAGAATTTCAATATGTTCCTTCTGCCGGAATTAACATGAGACTTCATTAGACAGGAGGGAAGCCGAAACCTGAAAGATTAGACCTGTAAGTGCAGAAACATTGGGCATTTCAGGAACTCCTTTCTTCAGCAGAGCTGCTCCCTTGCAAAGCTTTTCCAGATGATACTTCACAAATGGGGCATTGCTCAGAACGTGAACAAAAGCTTTCAGCAGCAGGAGGAGGGGAAAAAGCAGCCACATTATTTCATTCTGAAGAGTGGTGTTGTACAGCAATTACTTTGCATAAAATCTTCCATAATGAATTAAGAACCCCGAGTTAGTGCAGCAGCCAGGCTGACAGAGCAGGCAATCCATCACAGAAATGATTCATAAATTAAACCATCCCCAACTAAGGCCTTCACATATCACCGTGTAATAGCTCCTAAGGAGTCATTATGGGTATTCTGTCAATAATGCATAAACTTCATGACCCTTTTAACTCCCACCTCTCCTCAGATCCAAGCAGTAATGGCCCATCACTCCTTCCCCTACCCCTGATTCCTGGGTGCTGTTTTCTCACCCCATGGAAGTCAATTGAAGTGCTGCCATTGATCATCAGCAATGCAAACTTGCCTTCCCCTCACCTTAACTCTAACAAACAAACAAATTCAAACTTAGCAGTGCTGCCAGGGCTGGAGATGCATGCAGAGGACAGGGAAAAACCAAGGAAAGTAAGGATTAAACATCCACTTTTCTCATATTGCCAAAGCTCTGTGCAAACCATCCTCGGTGTGTTACACAACACGCAGAGAGGTGGGCTCGTTCAGTTTAACTGTTACCAATTTCATTAATCCCCCTCAATTTTCTGCTTTCACATCATACTTTCACATGCACTTTCACTGGTAAGAATTGAAAAAGCCACGGGAAAACATCTCACTCAACGTTGCCTGTGAGACTTGGTGGTTTTTCTGAAATATCCCACCACAGCTCCACATTCCAGACTGAAACCCTGAACTGAACATCAGCCCTGCCCAGGTGAGCCCTGCTGGAAGGCACCTCCTGGAGCATCAGGCTCCCCAGCAGCACCTCAGCAGTGACTGACAAGGAGAGGTGCTTCTCAAGTGAAGTGTTTTATACCAAGAAGTAAGCAAAAACATCATTTGAAATCTGAAATCTATTGGCTAGGGAATAAAATAAGAGAAGGTGAGTCTGACATTTTACAGCCCTTGTTTGAAGCCAGTGATTTGCAGAGAGTTCTTTCAGTAGAAGAAATACTATGGCCAAATTCAGAAACAAGTTTATTAATACTAAACCATACATAACAGGTTATACTTTATTAGTTTAAGGACTATTTAGCAGAAGGAAACTCTTCTTTCTTTTAAACACCTGAGTAAGTTAAGCAACCTGTTTTGTTACAAACAAGAAAACATCCTGTAACTTTGTATGAAACAACACAAAAGCAACACTCCAAATACCACAGGGATTATGCACAGAAGGAAGATTTATGAAAAGGAAAAAAAATCCCTTTTTAGCACAATGTATATACAGGAGAAATTATACCACCCATAAAATCTCTCAGTTCATAGATCTGTCTGAAATGAATGAAAAGTAAAATTCTGGGGTTAGACAAAGATGCCCTTTAGTGTGCAGCACAGAGCTGGTCTGTGCAACCTGCAGCTGCACACACCTAGAAAAGCAGAGTAAAACACAGCCTGGCTCATTACTGCAGCTCCTGCAAGTCATTGCTATTCTTCTTCCACCTTGCAGGGTTCACTTACAGATCAGTCCCATCAATTACTGCTCTGTGCTACGAGGCTCTGATATTACCTCAAGGAAAGCTCTGCACATCCAAATTCAAAGGCTGCCAAGGTGCAGTCGTGACTTAAACATCATCATTTAGTTTTCACACGCAACAAGGAAACCCATCATTGTGAAAATGGGTAATCAGCCAAATAATCTTGCCTTCACTTCATTTACAGGTCTGCAGCCTGTAGTTTTAAAAACACAGTGGAAGTGCTAGGGTGTTTTAGCAGTAAATATTATTCATAGTCTACTGGAATTTTCCAGGTAACAAAAAAGAAAACAGTGAGAGTGAGATGATGAATACACACTGCAAGGAACCACGCATCCTGGGTTTCTTTCCAGTATTGCTCTTCAGGATGGTTCAGATACTTCTCTTTCAGGGATTTTATGCATGGTAAGCAGTAAAAGTAACCAGAAATATTTTCACTGCCCCAGCTTTCTGGACCCACCAGGATAAATCACCTCTTAGAATAGTAGCACCAAATACTTCATGTCAGTTCAAACCTCTGGATGCCTAAACCCATCCTTTACTTCACTAGTAATTACTTTTTTAGAAAAAAAAAGAAATATTACGTGCTTGACAACTTAAGCCAGCACTGACACATTAATCTTTCTCTTCAGGTAGTGTCTCAGACTGAGCACTGCTCCCAACAGCAAAGCCCTGACTTGGGGAGGGGCGAGACATCCTCACACTGGGGAAGGTCACACTCCTACTCACCCTGTTTCTGTCTAAGAGTTGTTAGATTTGGAAGAGTTAATTTTTTTTTCCCTAAAAAAATAATCCAGATGGAGTTTTATTTTCATTTTTTTACTGTGTTGTTTCCATACCTGAACACCAGGAGCCTTGAACTCTCCTGCAGCTCCCAACTGTGTTTGTGCCAAGGCTGACCCTGATGCTCGCCCTCTTTAGCACAAACACAAACATATTTTTCTCAGGGTATCCAATAACCTGAAAAACATCATTTCTACTAGTAAGAATGCTGATTTTTTCCAACTCCTTGCGTTCCCATTAAAAACAATCCAGGGTTTCTGTTGCTGTGCAGGTGCCAAGCAGAAGCTGCCACAGGAGGCACAGGTGGGACAGTCACGCTGACACGGTGCCAGCAACAGGGACACGTCCTCAAGTGCTGTCAACAGTGAGTGAACCCTGACAAATGCAGCCAGGAGGACTTAGAGGAGCTGAGCCTCCTCCCCAGGTCAGGCAGGAATGTGAAGGGCAAGGACACAGCACTGGCTTTCACCACCCCACAGGATACTTACACCAGCTCCAGGGTTCAGGTGAGTTTGTGCACTCCCTGAGATGCTGATTTTACATCTGACACGGCTGCACAGGCACTGCAGGCTCCTACCTGCTGCTCTGAGAGCACCAAGGTGCTGCCAGAGTACACCTGTAATCTTTTTAGGATAATAAGTGGTGGGAGAAGCAGCCAAGAAGATGCCTGTGCTGCAGGGGGAGACGTCCTGAGCAGGGAGTTTTTGTTGTTGTTCACCTTGGGCTATTTAATATACAAATATATGAACATGGAGTCTGATTTGTATTTTATGCCCCCAACTCTATAATCCTGGCTGCTCTGTCCCTGTCACTCAGCAGTAACTGTTCAGGTTTAATGGTGGCACTGGCATCACATGGTGAGGTTGAACATGAAAACTGTCCCTGTGCATGGCTTTGTATGAGGAAAATCAGCTTCACACGGCCAGGAGATATACAATTTCAGGTGTATTTGGTGAAAAATGCCACACAATTCAGCTGCCAACTTAGATCTAAGGGGCTGTTCTGGATCTGAAAGCCAAGAAAACCAAGCTGCATTGGGACACAACCACCTGACACACCCCCCCTTCGTGGGCTCCTTGGAAGAAAGAAATAACTCGCCCGGAATAAGAATTCGCCTTCCACTGAGTTTTTTATGTACCCACATGCACAACAAACCTTACTTGATCTCTCTGTAGCATTTGCACTTCTTCTTATTCAGATGAGAACACAAATGCAATCCGCTGGCTTCACGTCTTTGCTTCTTGCAGATTGACTTTTTTATACCCTTACCTGGCCTAGTTCCATTTATTAGGAACATATAAAAAATTATTGCCTTCTATAACTCTTCCTCAACAATGCCTCCAGCCTGAAGGCTTCATGAAGTTATAAGCAAAGATTTATATGTAATAAATTATTGAAAATGAAAAATATCTGTCTCCAACAAAAGTAATATATTTCAGGTAGCAATGACTTTTCTAGTGAAGGGGAAGATAAAAGTGTATTTAGCAGGTATTCTGATACCATAAACTACAACACAATACTTGCATGTTCAAATATATTACAGAAAAATATGCTCATTCAAATCTGACATTAAGAAATTACTTTCTATTGCACATTGGAATTCCAAATGAAACAATAAGCTGCACTAGACTTAGATAGCTACACAGTCCACTTGGCAAAGAAAATTCACCTATAGAATTAATATAAAAACAAATCAAAAACCACAAAAAAAATTCTAAAAAATGCATATTACTGTTAAAAACAGAAAGAAATACTAGAATGAGATTTCCTGCCTTTGCAGCACATACCTTCTCCCAAATATCCACTCATAAATTTCCCACAGGAGTCCTACATCCACACCCCATCACTCAGTGCATAAAATGGTTCACAGCTCTTGTACAGAGAACCTGCTAAGTGGATTAAAGCTTATTTTTCATGTGTGACTTCATGATTTACTGTGTTTGGCCAAGATTCTTCCTTGACTGAACTTGACCTAATCCATACATGATTTAAAGGGGATTTTATCTATACAAACAGATGAACAGACAGTAAAGTACTTAGATTCATTATACAAGAAAACAACTCTGAGATTCAAACTCCAAAGAGGGTTCTAAAATCCACTATCACATGTGCTTTTTATGTTTTTATTTCAAATGAGAATAAAAACATTTTTACTGTTGACTTTGACTCCACAGTTCAGGATCCGATTCCACTAGTTTTAGATGGTTTGAACTATTTATATATCTTAATTCACAGAACCTACAATGTACATAAAACTGTCCAAACAGAATTTATACCCCATTACAAATAACAGACCAAGTATGGAAGCCAAAATGGGAATGGCACATTCCCAACAACAGAAATGAAATAATATTGAAATAATACAATATGAAAACCTCGTAAGAAGTTTTCTTCTAAACTGCAGTGTTAAAAATTTGTGCTATGGTTTTACTGTAAAATGTTTCAGTCTATTAGAATGACAGAAAAACTTTCTAGAGAGTTGTTTTCATTCTCAATACACAGAAGGAAAAGAATTGTGTAAGACAAGGGTTCTAAGATGGCTACAAGGAGGATAATGCCAGTCTTAGAAACAATTAGTTAACAAATTATTACTGCTAAAGAGGAGGTTACCACTTCTGTACCTGCCACAAGATTCCCTAACACAGGGTGAGAACGAACTCTAGGTTCTGAATCCCAGCTGGTTCCAGGGATGTGAAACTTGCTGTGAAAGCTGATGCTCTGCCCTCCTCTCACTGCAGAGTTCTCAGAGAACCATTTTAGAAATTCGGTGTAATAAGTAATCACCACTTTGTGAACACCAGCAGCACCTACCACTAACTTAAATATGGGCAGAGGCCGAGGGCATCCCAGGGCTCTCAGCCACAAGCCAGGCCCGTTCAGCTGCAGCTCACTGCAGCCATCTGGGCTCCATCCCTTGGCCCATTTAAGCAGGGAGATGAAGTTTGGCTTCGTGCAGGACACCAGCCAGGCCCGTGGGCAATGGGAAACACTCTCACAGCTGGGAGGAGGCTCAGGAAGCTGCTGCAGACTGGAGCAGGGAATGGCATGGTGGCCAGAAAAGGGGACTCCAGGAGTGGTCACTTAGGAAAGGGAAGAGAATGAAATGAAAACACAACAGTAGTCTGAAAACAAAAATATGTAAGGACTTAACGTGGCATGGCTGGCCCACAGCAGCAGAAAATTGGAGCTGGTTACCCAGACTGATCCAGCTGCCCTAAATTCCCCCCAAATGGGCACTTCCAGTTGGCCACCATGGTGCTGAAAAGTGCCTTTGCATCCTACCTCAGCATGGTTCTAGGAACACACCAAAAGAACCAGTTTTTAGTTCGAGACTAAAAAGACTTTCTAGCCTCATGTACTGCTGACCAAGCTCTGCACAGAATTCATATTCGCAGTTTGCATTTGGAAAAGAAAGATAAAAGTACAAAACCTGCCACATTTTTCCCTACAATGGTACATTTTTGCAGCAAATACACTACCAGTACTTTTTTGAATGGTCCAGGAGGTTGTCCCATTCCCAGGAGATCTTTAGGTTTATCTTGATCAGTTTATTGGCTTCCTCACACTGGTTTTCAACAGCACAGCAATTTTCATCTTGAATCTAAAAGCATTATCAATTTTCTTTTTTATGCTGAATATATTACTGGCCTTGAAAGATCCTGCTATCAGAGCTTTCCCAAGAAGGATGGGTGGATTTGCTTAGCCCTGAGAAAAGCTCCATTTCCAGGAGCTAGTCAGCAAACAGAACCTATTTCAGCTTCTTCCATCAGCAGGCTGGACCATAAATACCTGCAGGAAGCAGATCTGCAAGTCAGATGGAATCATCACTACCTACTTACTTTGAGGAGAGTGCCTGGCTTGAATACCTTCATAATCACAGTTTACCATTGAGAAGCTGCCCCAAGCTATTGCCTATTTACAGTGGACACCCACGATGAGCAATAATGGCTTGTACTGTGATAAAATAGATTTATTGTTAATATAAATATACTTACTGCAGCAGATTTTCTTAAATCTTTATTTATAAGGCACACCTGATAGCCCAATGAGGGAAAGGAAGTATTTCTATATTCCAGACTTTTCACTTCATTTCCTAGAAAGATTACAGAACATCACAGACACAAGGATCACACCAAAGACTACATATTCTAATTTCAGAGAAAATAAAACACTGTGAAGAAAAGTAACTCTGCAGAAATCCATGCCAATATTAGTCTACATACCCAGGTTTTACTCTAAAATGAACCCCAGACTTCAAAAAGAATGGAGTTGAGTTGATGGACCCTCTGGAGATATTTATCTGATAAAAGACTTTCAAATTATCCTCCCACCCCCATAAGATATTATCTTCATAATGTACTAAAAAAAAATCCTGGCCTTTGGTATTCACCTAGCAGTCCTCGATGGGGCTGAAATTAATAAATAATAGAGCCACTAGCAACACCCTATTGATTTTCTGCCAGATTTGTCTGTCTCCTCAGAATTTTAAGAAGTGTTTAAACAGATATATCCATTATGTGTTGGAAGGAATTTTAAAACTCCCCAGTAGGGCTGTAGTTGATGACATATTGACAGTATCTCAGCCTGAAATAATTTTGGACATTCTGCCTGTGTTGTCTGCAGATGCAGAGCCAAAAACACCCAGCTGAAGGGCAAAGTGAAGGTCAAATGCCTGGAGCACTCTGAGAAAGCAGCTACACTTGAACACTATTGCTTCAACCCTTGGACACCAGCTTGTGAAGACAGAAGCAATTCCTGTTATCAGCTGTACAAATAAAATTATTAAAGCATCAGACTGTTTTTCCATCGAAAA
Organism: Promerops cafer; assembly: GCA_013398275.1. NCBI lineage: Eukaryota > Metazoa > Chordata > Aves > Passeriformes > Nectariniidae > Promerops > Promerops cafer. The sequence goes on from VZSE01006255.1 coordinate 212,722, forward strand.
GAGTGCCCTAAGGACTGAGATTTTAACTCTGCTGCAAAAGAACTGAGGACTTCTTATCTTCATTTGCTAATATAAACAGAATACCTTCATTAACTCCCCAAAGCAGCTCCCAGCTCCTTTGCAGAGCTTTCCTCAAAGTTCCTTCCCCGTGCTCTGCTTCTACTGCAGCCCAATTTAAGAGAGCATTTAATGCATTAAAACTGGAAGACTTCAGATTTTCCATTTGAAATGTAGGGCACCAGAACACTGTCACCTTGCTAATAAAATGGGATGATGTGGTTTCAGAGCCATTTACCAATCCCTGGGAAACTTTTTTTACATTTTAATGCACCAGTTAAATGGAAGAGCATACAAGAATTTTGGTACTACTTTGACAGGAGACTAAAACAAGAACATGTTAATCAGCTGTGTAAATGCTCCTTTTTGCACTGATCCTATTTGCTGCTCCTTTGCTTGAGCAGGAATGTTCTCCTCATTATGGTCCTGATTAAGAAGTTTGATGTGCTGACCTTGAATATCAAATTAAGCTCCACGCTGCAAGCAAAGCATCCTATCTTCTCTAGTGGCTTATAAATTCATTAGACACTTTAGACAGAGTTTTAAAATTTGCTGACACTAAATTCACTCAACACGGAGCAGAACCGCTACAATTTACGAGGCAAATCTGCAGTTAAGTGAAACACGCAATCTCCAGGTGATTTCCACCAGGAATCCTTTCCATCTAGGCCCTTGCCTTGTTTTTTAAACAATGCCCTATTAAATTCCAGGCTCTTAATTATCTTCTCATTTTCCAGTCAAGTGATCAATAGCAGAGGACAGACAGCAGTCTGGCAGCTGCTGGGACCAGCCCGAGCCAGGAAGGCGGCGTTTGCTCGGTGCCAGTGGCTCCAGACACTCGTGCTGCACACCCCTCACAAGTTCAAAAGGAATAACTTCAGTGCAGAAGTTCGCTTGCTGCTGTGGAGTGAAAATTATTTATCTCAGATGCCATGTTTCTGAAGCAGCTGGATCAGAATTTTAAATCTTTTTGCCATCTATATCCCCCAAGGGCACGAGAAGTGAATCAAGGCTGTTTTTTACTTTCATGGATTCTAGGCTTTGACAGGAGTTCACAGTGGAAAAAAAAAGTAACTTCTGAACATCAGGCAAGCCCTGTGTGCCTGGTCTTTGCTTAACAGGCTTTGTTTTCATTTTGGCAGAATATGTTTTGTTTGCATTTAAAAAGGGGCATTTGATATCAAATACGAGTGCTTAACTAGAAAGCAGCTCCACCAGCAGCACCAGCCTTGTCTAACACACAGGGTAAGACTCACAAAAGAAAGTTAATTCAGTCATTTGTGAAGACACTTAAAGGGATGTCAGGATGTAAAGCCTGCTCACAACAGGAAGGAGAGATGGTGAGAGGGAGACATGGGGTAAAATCAATCACTGCAGTAATATTCTCACAAGACTAATTTACCCGATACAAGGAAGGGTTTGTGTCGCAAACCTTCATGCTGACAAGATTTAACTAAGCAGACACACTGCAGAGAAAGGGTCAAGATGAGGACACAGAGGCACCTAAAATACCCAGCTGCCTTCCCTAAATACTCAGCTGAAATTATTCTCTCTCATCTTGCACATGGCGTGCGACACAACAGTCTCAAGCCGTATGGCACCAAGGATGCTGATGTGCTCTTCTGCTGCCATCCTGGCCAGGAACCCAGAACAGCAGCAGCTGCCACAGGGATGTCTCTTCTTTCACATTGATCATTTTGTAAATACAGAGGATCAGTGCAGCTGTACCACTCACAGCTCCAGGGTGGAGGCAGCATGGCTCACACCAAGACTTTCTTGGAAGTCTGGTGTCAGTCTGCAAGTTAGTTTGGATGAGAGGATCCAAAATCCAAGTGGCAGACAGGATGCTTAACAAACTGATGCAGCCTGAAGCACAGAAATACTATTTTTCTTGGTGTAGAATTACACTTATAGCCAATTCTGCCTCAAACAAATGTATCAAAATGGAATACAAATACAAGCAAAAATTTGCTACGCTGATAGAAACCACATACAAATAATTGGGATGGAAATGTTTATCTGGAGAGTGACTCAAAGTGGCCTGAAGAAAGAGTGGCATCAACACAACTTGATATCGGTGCTCAGTTGACTTCTCTGCTCTCAGAGCTGTTGGAGGGGAAGCAGATATATCTAATATCAACCTTAACTGCTGGAGCTGCAATTCCAGCCAGAATGGCAAGGTGGAAACAGGGGTCATACCTTAACCTTGTAAACAAAGAAAATAGAGATCGTAATTAAAGTCCCCACAAAACAAACACACAAACACGGAAGAACAACAAAAGGACTTTATCCCACATTCCAGCTGGCATTTCTGAGATTTATTACAGAAATGAAGGTTGATAAGAAGTGTCACACAGGTAATGACATCAGAGCGTGACCTTCACCAACACAAGTAAAAATGAGCTTACATAAAACAGCCAGTTGAAAGATGAGGTGAGAAATGAGATGAGACCAGTGGCCATTTCTGCCTCCTCTTGAACCAGAAAGAGAAAAGGAGGGGAAAGAACTGCACTCAAGCCTGTATGGGGAGAAAAATGTGACCTAAGGTCTTCTACCACAACTAATCTCTCCTCTTTCCATAGACAAATATGATTGGATTTAAGATACAACCAAGTGAGGTAGTACCAAGGAGTGTTTCATAAATGCCACAGATTTGCTTTCTGAAAACCAGAACTGACGTACTGTGGTTTAGTTACAGCTAAACAGACAGCAGAACACACCATGAAAAGTTGTACCTCATGTCCATAAAACCTGTGCTGTACCTCGTTGTGCAAAAGAATCCAGAGTTTCGCCTGCATTTTTAAAAATATTTTGCATTTCACCCACAGCAGAATGTCCTTTAAATGAAATGTCATAGCAACCAAAATACCATCTTCAAACATAATTTCATCCTTGTTCTCCATCACTTTTTCTTCTTTCCTGTTTAATGTTGTAGTTACTCACATTTGATATCCCTGTTAATCATCACCACAGCATTTTACTTGCTTTTGCCATGAAAGGTTGGATCACAAGGTTCTTGATGTCCCCTTCCAACCTGATATCCTGTGATTCACCTCTCCTATTGCTGCCCTTCCTAGATTTATCTGACTTTATTTCTTGGAAAAAAAAAAAAAAAAGCAGGGACTTGACACAACAAGTCCAAGATCTATAAGTATTTTGTGCTCTGAACTGTGTTTTACTAAACACATAAGAAAATGCAAAATTTCCATCTGACAGTCAAAGTTCAGTCCGTGGTTCAAGTGAGTGTTGCCTGCACATGGGTCATAAAATAAAAGCATTAACAGTGGTTTAGTCCCTCAATACTTCATTTCTTTGCAGTTACATCTGGTACCAAACCAGGAACCCCAAACCCAACAGGAGAAATTGAAGAAAACCTTAGAAAAACTAGACATCTGCATCCACTGCCAGATGGTTTACCAGCAACAGCAATGAAAAAAAATATTTAATGACAGTAAGATCTGAAAGGAAGACACAAATACTAGAACATAAGGTTTTTAAAGCAATTCCTTAACAAGTTTATAAAGGGATTAATAAGACACATCTGCTTGCTCTAGCTGGAAATTCTGTCAGTGGTCCATGAGCTTCTTCCAGTCCTAGGTTTGTTATTTCATGAGAATCTCTTAATTTATTACCAGTGTTCTCCCGTGAGGTAAGCAAACACAAATCCTTCCATTTGAGCAGGCAAGGGGCAGTTTGAGAGCCCCATGTGGGCTCCCAGGGGAGGAGAATGCAGCTGCCCCAGTGAGCAGAGCCTCAGCACCATCCCATGCTCCCTCACCTCAGTCCTGCCCGTGCTGCTCCAAGTCTCCTGGCTGAAACACCCCCTTTATGGCTTTACCTGGAGTGAAGTCTCAGACTCCACACCTTCCCTGGCTGCTGCCAGGCACCTGCACACTGCGAGCACTCAGAGCTCTCCCTGCTCTCCCCAGGTGTCAGAAACCCCAAGAGCAGTTTGTGCTCCCGAGTCCCCCCAGGCCCTACCACCTCATTCCTGAAACTATTTACTTCAGCAGATACCAGCTGCTTGTTCTTCCCTCCTCCCACTTAGCACATTTCCAGCCCCCTCCACCCTCCAGGAGGGATGCTGAGTTCCTCTACAACGTGATCCCAGAACGCTGCTCTTGCCACGCCAACCATTTTCCCCTAAGTGGTTTCATCTTCTCTCTGATGAAATAATTACCAATTCTACCTTTCCCAAGATCAGTGAATCTCAGTCAGCCCTCATTAGTGTAACTCCCTTATCACAGCACACAATATGACTACCAAAATTACTTCCTGAATCCTTCCTACTCTTATTAACAAGTTAGAAACAGCTTCTGGATGGAAGAGTTTTAAATACTGATATGTAATTTACAGTTTACTGCACAAACCTCAGAACAACTTACATGAACTTAAGTACATCAGGCTCTGTGCTCAAATTCAGTTGCTCCTCTTCCACACCAAAGGAAGACAATGTGTTAAAGGAACCAGCAGAGTGGCTTAAACTAAAGTTTAATTCTAAGTTCTTTCTAAGGCAATCAATCAGGCACTAAAAACATCAGAAAAATTAGCTGCAAAATTATCTTAGTCCTCCAGCTGCTACAGATTCATAACTACCTTCCTGTTTTGCAGCCTGATTCCAGAGGTGAGCTTCACATCCAGTAAATTCATCTTCTGCCAGTGAGGAATGTTAAAGCAAACCAGCCCCAGCCCTGGCGCCGAGGGACAGACAGCCTGCAGCTGTGACAGTGCACAGAACAGGGCATTTCTGACATCTGGCCCAACTTCACTGCCAGGTAAACCCAAATCTGCTGGAGAGGTTAAATCCCCCCTTCAGCCCAGAACAAGTGCACAGGTTATTTTAATAATTTTTAATTAAACAGGTCCTGCAAGGCAAGGCCATATTTCCATGATCTCCTGACTGCCCGTGCCAGAGATCCTGTGCAGGTTAATGAGAACCAGGAGTCCATCATTCCTGCACAGCACAGCCCCAGCTGCCTTCAACAGACTTGTCCAGCAGACCCCTAAAAAGCCACCAAAATTTCAGCTGGCAAATTCAGCTTTGACCAGAAATAAACCTGTGTCCATCCCTAGTTCATTTTAATCCAAGGACTAGATTTCAAGGTGCCTAGCCACACTTTAAATGCAACAAATATGATAATGGCTTTTTTTCTCCTGTAGGAAAGATAAGTCTGATAAGGAGGAAAAAAATCAATTTTTGTCATGAGGCAACTTTAAGTTAATTTAACAATATTTCAGGATGACTGCACATGGATTCTCAGACTGTCAACTACACAAGTTACAATCCCTTTACAGTCTCATGCTGCACCTTGGGATCTGCTCATTGTTTTAGTCTCCTAAAATTAGTCTGGAAGCCTTGCTTGCACATGGCTTCCTTCCTCTGTTTGTCATAATTTTACTTGAAAAATGATCCCATAAATGCTTCTAAGTATGATCAGTGTTTCTGATAAAATTAGAAGGTGCTTTGTGGTGTAGTGGTTATGGTTTTAATTTGCTTTTATGACCTAAACTTCCCTTTCCTAGCAATTAATTAATTCAGGAACAGGATTTTATAGTTCTCCTGGAGGAAGGAGGACTCCTGGAAGCTTCTCTGCAGAAGATAGAGATGTCTACATGCACCCTTTGTGCTGCTTCAGTGCATCTCCAGCTCCCCTTATCTCCAGCTCAGGCCTGTGTTTTATTCAGAATGATGAGTAATGCAAACCTCAGTCACCATTTCTGCCTTTCTTTTTTGGACTCATGTCCTTTAGGAGGGACCACAGAGAAAATGAACTTGAAAGAATATGGTCCCATCTATGCAATAAAAGGAGTTTATGTTTGAGGATATTAATTTCTTCTTACATTAGTGACAAAAGGATAGAAGGAAAAATCTGCCAGCAATCAGCAACAGAGAGCTGGGAGAAGAGTCTAATTTGGATCCTCAGGGGAAATTTAGCCAGACAAATTAAACATCCCAGTCTTAGCTGGTTAATGCATCATTAAAGGGCAATGAGAACCAAGTTTTGGAATTAAAACCTATCACTGTCCTTTTTACATCCAGGGTTTGGCCTTTGCTCAATACAGAAAGGCACAATCTCTGCTCACACTACCTTAAAAAGTAATTTCTGCCTCATCCTGGGCTTAAAGAAAATCTTGAAGGCCTGGCAACAGTAGGACGTGTAACAGGACAAGGGGAAAGCCACTAACATGCAGCAGAAAAACCAAAAGATACTCTGGTTAGCAAAGATTTTTTCCAGTCATCTCTAACTTCCTACTCCACAGTCCTGAGAACTTCCAAGCACTTGAGAGTCTCTCAGAAGAGAGATTTCAGGACTGCTGGAACTGTACTTTATCAGGATGATCCTTTCAGACCTGTCAACAGCCCCCTCACACACCACTTAAAGGCTAAAGTTTCTTTGGAATTTGCTCTTGCATTGGTGGAAGAGGTGGCATTCACTTGGGAGGTTTGCAGCCCTTCCCTCGGAAACATTACTTAATTTACTTCAGAACATGCAAACAGGTCCAAAACCTAAGAGAAAGCATGCACAAAAATGAGCGGTTTTATTTTTGGGACAGCAAAAAATTAATCTGCGTTTTAAAGTTTAACTCCTGAAAGAATTCCGATTTTAAAATCTTTTTAGTCTTGTTGAGAGGTTTCCATCTAAGTAACTCCATAGCAAGGTGTGAGTGGTTTTACACATCGATAGCATTTTAGAGCCTATTTATCACAAAATCCTCCATTTTCAGGGGGCAGTTGTCAGAGGTGGTGCTCCCAAGCTTTGACCATTTTTCCTGTCCTGCAGCCCAGGCTGAGTGCACTGGTGTGACACCACCAAGGGCCTGAGGAGATTGTCAGGAGCCACTGCAGAGCTGTACCTGGGACCCAGAGGGGCAGAAGGATTAGGCACAGCCTACTGAGCTAATTGAGCACGTTTCACTTATCCTGGCACTTAGGAGCCAGAGATTCCAAGTGTGCTGGTGAATAAAAGAACATCTGCCTGATAACACCCATTTCATGTGAGTTACAAGTTTCAGAGAGCAATTACACACCATTTTTGTTTCTAATCCAAATCAGATGTTTAAACCATTTTGTGATTGCACAATTATCTTGTTTTATGAGGCAACCCAAACATCATTTAACAAGATTTGAACGCCACTGTGTATTTTCAATTTATTAACAAAAATACAGAAGCCAAGCCCCCAAACATGACAGGGAGAAGCAAAGAGAAAAGGATAACAAGGCAGTGGTGAAAAAAACCTTGCTGGGGAAACACCACCGCCCACCTCAACAGGAGCAGAGATGCTCCCAGCCCTCCTGCTTTGTTTCTGCAGGATAATTAAGCAGGCAGGAGCTGCTGAGGAAGTAGAGGCAGCTCATTCCCCCCAGCTTTCCCATAGCTCTCACCTGGGGAGGACACAGCGAGGGCAGAAGAGCCTGCCCCCACGGCAGGACACAAATCCAAAGACCAAGAGAAGCTGCTGCACTTAAAGCTCTCCTGGATTTTTGGTCCATACTGGGATTTTGGCCTGTACATCTGGTCAAGCTACGCAGCAAATTATAAATACATAAGGTTGGAATCAGTGATTTTTGGATGTCTTTTCCAACCTCAATGATTCTGTCAATCTGTGAATCCTTTATTACAGAAAGTCAGATTAGAGAGACAAACACATCATCCCTCTGTTCTGTACTCAGACACTTCCCATGACCTGTTCCAGCAGACAGCCAGGCAAGGATTGCAGCAGGACTGGCTTCCCTGAGTTACTTGGGGATCTGCAGTACAGCCCAGAGTTTTCTCATTTGGACTTTATCTAAATGTAGAGAATAAACCAGATGCTGCCTTGGAGAGAAGAGAGGCTGAATAGACAAGCATAATTCTGTTACTCAGGAATTAATTCCCACCAAAACATATTTCTGCCACATTGAAATTGTAATATTCGGCTTCCAAATCCACAAAACTCATTCCAAGATTATTCAGTACAAATTACACCCTTAGAAAAAATAAAAAAGCTTCGATTTATCACATCTCATTTTATATAACCTCCATTTACAGTCAAAAGCTAATTTAGAGTGTTTTCTAACAGAAGCTTTCCAATGTTACTGTACTGAATTAAGCAGCAACACTGAAAAGTCAAGGCCAACTCTCAATCCTGAGCAGGGCCAACAACCAGGACTTTAAAAGCTCACGTGCAGCTCCCAGTTCTCACTCCAGGAGCACCAACACGCTCCACGCAGGAATGACCAGTCATGACCTTCACCTGCACAACGACAGGGACTCCAGACTTCACTCTTTAAGGTGAAGCTCATCACACCCCTCTAGGCTTTGGCAAGCTATTTTAAGACTTGGCTTTTTCTTAGGAGGTCACGGAATACATCATCCTTGCTGTACAGCTTGCACTCTCAGCATCCACCTGCTCGGTGCAGCTTTCCTCCTTCCGCCCCTGCTTGGACCCGTCCTTCCTTCTCAAGATTCCCAAAGGCTGGCACAACAAAACTCTGAAAAACTCCACCAAACCAGACTCTCTTGCAGTGAATGAGCAGGAGGAACCAGGAGCAGGGACTAGCAGGCCAGGTTGAAGAGTGCACTGCAAAAGCCTTGGCAATGCAGAAGGCTCACCCCAAAATCTGGCTGCGCTCTGCCTGATTGCGTGACAGCACAAGGTGGGAGCCAAGCAGGGCTGCAGCCTGAAAACTGTGGCAGAAATTGAGGGCTGCAGACATAAGGCATTTGGAGAACAACGAAAACCACAAACCATAGATAATTATAACCAAAAACAGGAGCTTACTAATTTTTCTACCACTAATACCGTTAGTAAAGAGCCATTACTGTATTCAGTCTTATGGGAAAAAGAATGTTTATGGAAGCAAAATAATGTAATCATTCATTTACATTTAGGAGATCCGAGGTCCAAGGAACACAGAAAACAGTGAAATATGTACTGCTCTTACTTTTGTTTTACCACTGAGTAGTTTTCATGAGCAGAGTACTCAGACATCATCTCCCTTCTGTAATGTTTAAAAGATGTTCAGCACAGAAAATAACCCAGCATCAGTACAGGCACGGACCAGAGGACTGAAAGGTCTCCCAGAGCTCTAACTTTTTAACACTCTGATTTTCTGGACTTTCAGTAGAGCTTATATAAGTCTATATAATTTGCAAACACATTTCCTCCTGAGTCATCTTTTATTTACCTTTTTTCTCCTCGCTGACTTACAGAACCAGCTTTGTGACTAAACAATTTTGGTAAGCCTTGCAATCAACAGGATTAAACAGTGTGTGCTGGGTGAACTACAGACAGAATTCATTTGTCAGATCCCCAGTGCCCTGACTTTAATCAGGGGTAATAAAGCCAGCAGTATTGCTAATCCAATCAGCAAGACCAATGAAAAAATAAATTTGTTACTGCAGTTCAAAAACTGCCCTTTCACTGTGCAAAGCAAAAGTGGAATGAAAATCTCTCCCTTTTCCTCTCTCACTCCAAAGGTCCCTAATGAACAGAAGAGGGAGGAGGCAGAGGAGTTGCATATCAAAGCCCAGTTGTCCCTTGAAATCCAACTTTAATTATTAATACATGTGATGTGCTGAGCAAAGACAACACATCTGAGGTCTTGCAAGCTTACAGTGCAGAATGTAGTGGTTGCAAAGCTGCATCACTCAAAGCCAAGGAGACTGCCTTTTCAAGAAATTTCTCCCAATGAATTGTTGACCTGAATATACTATTTTTCTACCGTGTGCTGAAAAAAAAATTATTTTGACACTTAAGATACTTCTTCTCCCAGGAAATTGTTCCCTGTGAACAGCTGCTTCTTTAATTCTGCTTGCAGAGGGACAAGGTGCAGCTCAGAGCACTGGAAACCACAGAAGAGCTGCAAGGACTGAGCAGGTCAGGATGATTAATGAGCACTTGCTGACTCTGCTGGCTCAGACGGATGCCAGGAGCTTCTCCAGCTCACCTTCAGCAGATCCCCGTGGCAGCACTGCTTGGAAGCAAAGCAGAAACGAAGGAGTGGGTGTATTACAGCTCTGCCTCCCCTCCACTGCCCCAGGAATTATCATGGAGTCACAGAACAGCTGGGTTGGCAGGAATCTTAAGGATCATCTCAGCCACGGGCAGGGACACCTTCCTCTAGCTCAGGTTGGTAGCTGTCACTATTTCAGGGTGGGATATGATGAGTATTTCAGTTACTCACTGGTTTGTTCCAGTCACTTACTACATGCAAATCCATGGGCTGAGGACAGGAGCATTTCCCTCCTGGTGGGATCAGACTCCCAGCTTTTACAAAGATTCTCTGCTTTTCACACTGAAAGATCCCTTGCCTTCTCAATGGCGAGCTACCAGCTTCCCAGACACACCTCAGTGAGGGCAAGGACTACAATAAAAAACCTTTTCTATGTCATAACTTTATACCAGATATCTTCAGAGAGGACCACAGCAGTGGAAGAGCACCACGGAACTCACCTCCCCTGTGTCCTGTGCTCCTCATCCTGAGCTGCCTACACCTGCTACCCTTTGAAATCTGAACTAAAACATCACTGTGGCTTTTGCATGACCAGAAAGAAAATCCAGTTCATGTCAGTCTCTGTCAAAGGGGGAACTTCCCTCAGAGCTGCTCCTGTTTTTATGGCCACAACAGCCTTAACTTTCTTTGGCTGATTTACTTCAATGGAAAACAGCCCCTCTTAAGTGGCATAGTTCTGGCCAAAATTGAGATGCTGGAATATACTTGTAGGGACATTTGTCACTGTATTATTGAGCCTGGTTTTCTTCCCCATGAGGCCTCATATCTCCAAGCTTTTCAAGAAATGAAGTGGATGTCTGTCTTTCAGCATCACCTTCACTTGTTGTTTGTGAGGGTTCCACAGATATGGGAACTCCCTTGGTCTCTCCATCAATTTTTAAAATTATAGACTCTAAGAATGTGGCCGAGAATGGAGAATTCTTAAAATAATTTTTAAACAATAATAAAATTTCTCTCCAAAGAACAAGTATTTTTTTAATAAATTTTTGAAAATACAGGCCGAAAGTAACATGGGTCAGAAAACAAATCCCCATCTCACTACAACATTAAATGCTCTGCAACTGTGATAAGATCCATCTTCTGGACCAGATTTTGAAGAGGTCCAGTAATTGTTATAAATCAGTAATGAGTGCATAAAAACAGTAGGATAAGTTGGCATTAATGACAAGATGGCAATGCCTTTTGGAGGTTTTTTTATTAGAAGCTACATTCTCACCTGTATCATTGTTACTTTAGCTGGAGAGGTTGCTCCAGACAACGAAGCAGCTGTTGTAAAATAACTACTGCTAATACTTTAATTATAGCCACATCATCATTAACTTGTGCTCTCTCAATCTGCTGCCTCCACCTGTTACTGTTAAGTTTATATTTATCTTATTATTGTACCTGGGAAATGAATTATCTTTCTGTTATGTAGCTTTACATTGCTCAGCAAAACAGGAGCATGAGCACTATCAGGACCTTCAATACACTACCAAAAGAGGAGAAAAATATTTTTTAAGTTCTCTTTCAGTTTTCTCTAAGGCTACTAACATGTGATGTAATAACTGAGGAACTCCAGCCTGCAGGTTAATGCACTTTCACAAGCAGAGAAGCAAAGAAGTTCATAAACACTTCATAAAGCCCACAGGCGCTGATGAAAAGCAGAATATACATCAAATAGAAAACATTTTTCAGGATGCCAACCTCTTAGCAGGTAGGCAGTGCCTATTTGAACAGATATCTTTTGCACTGATGATGGTTTAATGAAGCAACTTTTGCTAGGTGTTCAAAGAAAAATCACTGTCTCTTCATTCTGCCTTATTATCAGAGCCTGTTGATCAGTGAAGTGGAAGCTCTTTTGGTCCTCTGAGTCACAGCAGGAAGCCAACACACAGCCATGAATTGATTGAAAGTCTGAGATACAGACTTTGGAGCAGCTCCTCAACAAAGGTACAGTTTTAGAAACAGTGACAGACTGTCTAGAGCTGGAGAAAAAATTGTCACACATGACAACCCCAACACAAGTCCCTGACACCTCACCTGTGAGCTCACTCATAAAACCAGGGAAAAATCGAGAAAACTTCCTGAAACTCTCTCTAGACAACAAAATTACTTCAATCTGTCCCCAGACAACAAAAAGACTTCAATTAATCTCTATTCTGATAGATTGTTTCTGGGCATATTTGTAAATGGCCTAGGGAACTATAATTAAGCAGTTAACTTGATGAACAGCTGCACTTTTTTGAAAGCAGTCATTAAAAGTAAGGACAGAGTTACCTGCCTCATTGTTTAACAAGATCTATTAGAATAAAAACATGAAATAGTAACCCTGGAGGAAAAATAATTCTTCATAAAATATTAGATGGTTGCATTTGGTTTCCCCACAGAGTTTCTTTCTAGGCTCCATATTTCTTTGGAAAGAAGGCAGCATCTCATTACTGCTCCTGTTCTTTTCAAAGAACAATGCTTGTGATTTAGCTAAAGAGAAGACATTCCAAGGAAGTGGGTGACCTCTAAATCCTCCTTGGATATAAAAATTCAGAAAGGACATGTATGGGTCCCCAGCTTCCTGGAATTCTCAATGAAAACAGTATTACCTAAAGTATTAAGATGTCACACAGTCACAATAGACATCTGTTATTCATAAAACATTTCATCTTGAGTGTTTTTCTAATGTTAACTTATAATTACTCAAAGTTTTATTCATTTACAAAAACTATATACGCATTAGCACAGAAGTTTTTCATGCTGTCAGGGTTCAACAAAAAAACCCCAACAATCTAGGATGCTTCAGTTTTGGAAAGAAGTTGGCTGGAATTGACAAAAGTATTTTAGTTTCTTTGTAGCCAGTAGTTCTATCAAGCTGCTATAGAACAGATTAAAGAAAAGTATCTGAAGCTATAGCTCATCCTTATTAAGCTTCATGAAAAATTCTACTTATTTCTACTATATTCTATTGTACTTTTTTTTGGTATGACCTTGGTTAGGGGTTAATGGGAAGACTCTACTGATTTCCACTCACAATGGTGCCAGAATGCTCCTACAGGGGACATCAAAACCCAGTGCAAGAGAAGCATCACCACTGTTATTTTAAAATATCAGTTCGCCTTATTTAACAGAGTCAACTTCAGTGGCATGCCAAGTCTGTTTAAACACAAAAAGAAATTATTCAGTAAAAGTAAAATAATCAGTCAAGAGGTCAACTTTTCATTGCAGGGACAATTAGAGCCTGATCTATTCCCAGAGCAGCAATGGAAAGACTTAAGAGTATTTGGCTGACACTGAGGACAGAAGAAGTAAAGAAGCCCTGACCTGGATGCACATTGCAGGTTTGTTTCAATTTATGGTGTCATTAATCTGGAGGGGGAGGAACTGTATTTCAGCTTTTAGCTTTGGACAGGTTTGGTTTAAGGTCTCATTTATGCCCCACTGCACTTGACTCCAACCAAAGCACTGAACACTTGATTGTTTACCACTGCCACGGCACCAGTGAATGAAAAACTACTTTTCTGGACCTGAGAAAAACAGTTTGCCCAGAGAGGGTGTGGAGTGTCCCTCGCTGTAGATATTCCAGAGCCACCTGGCCACAAGCCTGTGCCATGTGCTCTGGGACAACCCTGCCTGGGCAGGGAGCTGGGACCAGGGACCCACTGTGGTCCCTCCCAGCCTGACCCATTCTGTGACTGAACCTTGAAGGCTGTGAACGACATTTTACAACCCAAAAGTCTCATTTTCAAAGCTCTCAAGCTCACACACCCCAAATGAGTTCCCAGATGGTTTCAGTGTCAGCATTTCTGAAAAACCAAGCTCCAGGAGCTACCTGTCCTTCAGAAAAGGGAGCCAGTTACCAACAGAACAGATACCCCTTGATGGCAAGGGTTAAACCCTGCACAGACCAGCACGTAGGAGTTACAGAAACAACTTAAGATAGGGAAATCTGGCTTAATTATTGCTCTTTTCACCAACTCATACATCCACAAACATTGAACAACAACGTGCCTCAGTTCCCCTCATCTATGACCCAGCTTATACAACGGAGCTGCCACGTGCTTACAGGTGGGGTGGTCAGGGTCTGTAATTGAAGAACCGTGGGTGTACTGATGCCTGGAACTCAGCCCTGAGAGAGGAGAGGCAACAAAACCAATTTGGCACCCGGCCCTGCAGTTCCGCTGCCTCTGCGGCAGCTTGGATCAACTGAGGAGCTGCAGCAGATGAAGCTGCATTCTGCACCTCCCTCATGCCTCAGCTTTTGTGGGAACAGCAAAAAATATCCTCCAAGCTCTAACCTTGTGTGAGCATGAAAGGTTAAACAGACAAAAATCAGGCCACATAATGAGAGACTGAACGAAAGGAAAAGAAACCTTCCTGGCCAAAGTATTCTCTGCCTCTGGAGCAGATAACCAGGCAAAGATCACACAATCTGCCCCCACAAGATAAAGTTTCTGGTGCCTGTTCAATGCAAAGGCTTCTGCTTGTTCAGCACAGTATTTTTTCTTGTATTTGTTTCCCTTAGACCTTGGTGATCTTTCCTGCATTCAATTGCTCGGCTCCATTTCTCATCATGCTATGTGCTAAAAAAGCAACTATTCAGGACTTGGAGGTGCTGAAAGTCCTTATCTGGAATTTTAAGGACAGATTACACTAACCTCACTCACAGTGGGCAATATTTTGTACACAGTGTATGTACCACCAAAGTCCCTGAGAACACCAGTGGCACAACAGGAACACAGATACCACAAAGGATGGAAATGTTGCCTTGGCACCTCATGCTGCCTGATAAATACACCAATGAAGTACAAAATTTAATGCATACTGGAAGTCTTTGACATTTATTACCAAAAAAAGATTTGCATAATAAAATCCATACTTGCACCAGAAGAATAGGGCAAGCTGCATTTGTAAAAATCTGCTCAAGTTAACTGTTCTTAAAATGTTTCTCTCTGTCTGGATTGAAAGATCTTGTAATATTCTGACCAAACCAAAGGGGAGGGTAAACCTTTCTTGCTTTGGAATAGATTCAGATGCCAAACCACAGGGATTGCTTCGGCTCTAGAAAACCACGTCTTCTGAATTTCCGTTCCTGGCAAGAAATACAAGAAGTAAATCAGGAGTAAAAAGGAACTACGATGTCATTTCCAAGAAAACAAAATTGCAGGACCTCATCTGTTAAATTTTAGAAAAGTGGGGATGAGCAGAGTAAGCATTTGTGGGCACAGAGAGGCTTCCCAGAGCTTTCTCTCACAGATGGAGCCAGGTTGGAGACTGCCAGGCCTGCCAAGGTCAGGCTGGCAGCAGTGCAGGATGGCAGGGCCACAGCCCAGCCAAGCACTCCAGGAGCGAGCTGCCAAGCAAAACTCACACCCCGACCTACAAATTGTGCCCATCAGTGGTCTGCAGGTGAAAAACAAGCACGGAAATTTTGCAGTGAAGCTCACTTGTTCAGGCTCGGTTCAAGTCCGTCGACGAACTCTTTCTTCATCGCTCTGCACTGGCTCTCACAGGCTGAGCAGTTTATTATGCTTAAGATGAATTTTGAAGTCTGTGCAGGTGCAGTACCTGCCCCAGAAATCCCATCAGCTCCCTCACAGATGTTCCTCTGGGCCCTTATTAGCCCCACACTGCAAACAAAGCAAAGGCTTCAGCTGAGCAGAGCGAGCCAAGAGAGACTCAGGATTCCTGGCACCCACATCAGTGACACAAAAGCTCTGGAGGCCACCTTTTAGCTAAAACCATCTGTGAAGGTATATACTTTGTCGTAGCATTTTCTCCCCTGCACTATTTTTTTTGGTTTCCAGCTTCACAAATTATCTTAAACCAAAATTAGTGCGTGTATGTGGCCCAACCAAGAGGTTGCTTTTTTCCCCTCATTACTTAATCTCATGGATCAGCTACCAGAGCTTATCTGCTCTGGAGATGAACCTTTTTTATGAAATCCTTAAGGAGGTTAACAGCAGTATTCCTTAAAATCGTTTTTTTAAAAAGTTATTTTCTTCAGACCTTGGGCTGGGATTAGCTTTATCATTTGTGCTTTTCAGTATACTCTGAGTAGGATTGTACACAACTTCACAATAACAAATTTTCTATTTTCCCTGAAGTATCGTTAGTTTAATACCATATTCTCATGGCTTTACACATGCCATTAATTTCAATCACTTTTTATTTCTTTGCATGAAGTAAGTAATGATGAGAAGTAAGTCAAATTAGGGACCAAAGGAAAGTACAAAAAGACACAACCTGACTTTATCTTAATCAGCCTGTATGAAACCAGAAAAAATATGGTATCATTTAGAGGTCTCAGTTGTAAGAACCTGTACAAAAGCAAGCAAGGTGCCTACATGGCACAGCAAATTGCCATTTCCAGCACTTCCCACACACTTTGTGTTATGTTAGCTCAGGCACCAGGAGCAGAGTGGCTAAATTAGCTAAAAAAAAAAAAAAAAAANNNNAAAAAAAAAAAAAAAATAGCAAGAGAGTCTGGGGGAAACTCCAAGTTAACACAGCTGAGAGCACACAGCAGTGAGAAACTGTCCCCATCCTCAATTAGTCCAAACAAACCAGAAAGGAGTGGTAAGAGGTGAGAAACAACAACACAACAAAGCCAAAAGATCTCTCCAACCCAGAGCACACAAAGCAGTCCTACAGCCACGCCAGGCCTCCTGGCTGCCCCAGAGCTCCGCCGCAGCAGGCAGAGGAGCTCTGCAAGATTACCAGCGAGTTACAAAAGTTACCAAGCCTGAAGTTGATGCATTTCTGCGCCTTGCAGGAGGGGCTTTGTGCAGGCACCTTCTGCTGAGCAGCGCAAGAGATCGCGACGCTCTTCGCAGCCCGCGAGCAGCGCTGAAGTCACCCCGCAGACGTCGCTTCCCGATGAAAAACTGCTCCCTCAAGTGCCTGCTCTCCCCCCTTCCCAAAACACGAGAGGTCTTGGCTGGCAGGATTAGCAAGGGCTCTTCCAACTGCATGGGTCCATCAGCCAGGAAACCCCTCTGGAGCTGCCTCCTCGCTGGCAGTGCCTGGGAGCTTTCCAGGGGGCAGAGCCCTTCTCCTCCTGCCCACAGGACAGGAGGTTGTTCTGTTCCCACTGCAAATATTACCCACTGTCTGTCACCAAATGACACCAATAGCTGAGATACTTCCCTGAACAGAGAATTAATATCCGCTCGCTCTTTGTGGATAAACAGATTTACAGAATATAGATGCTGCTCTAAAGTAACCGAGCATTAATACAGTGAAATAAGGACAAAACAATACTGAGGAACGGTCTGTACAGTTTTTACCTATCATAAACAAGAAATTAAGGCCTTTGATATACAAGAAACACTCTTGAATCCATTTAAAATGGATGTTGTTTAGAATCACTTTCAACTCCTACTGCTTCCTTGCAAGCCTCGGGACTTCATTTTTAAACAAGGAACCCTTTGTATTCTGTCACACATCCACAGTAGTAAAAGCCAGATGTGAACTGCAGAGTCTCATTAAAAGCATCGTTGCAAAGAGGTGATGGAAGCTTAGAGGACTTACGACCGAGCAGGGAGGTCTGAGACTCCAGTAATGGTACAAGAATACATTTTCAGAGAATAAAGCTGTTTAATGGGACACAGCCTTTGAACTTTCGAATACGTGTAGTGCTGAGAGCACTGCTGTTTGTAACAGAGTGGCAAGAAATAAAAATAACCAGTATTTGTTAGGTTTATTTTACTCTACAAGTGCTCAACATAACGATAGTTCCCAGTCAAATAAACCCTGTACTCCCAATACAGGTTCCAAAGTTAAATGGCTTTTACCCAGATCACAGCTAATACCTCACCAGGCTGAAAATAACCCCAATTTACACAAATTGGAAGCCTGAAGTGGGAGCAAAGGCAGCTCCCTGCTTGGAAACATTTCCACCAGGGACAGAACCACTGAGGCACACTTGGTGGTCCAATAACTTGGAAGGCAGCATCCCTACTCCCATTCTGGGACAGATGGAAGGATCCAGAGCTGATGTTCCACATGGTTCTGTTTCTCTTCTCACAATAATCGCGCTTACAAGGAATATAAAATAAAATGTGGAACCAGCAGAGTCAGGGCTTTAAACATGCCTGGGATTTGTGCTGGGACCATTCTGAATGTTGCTGATGGGGCTCTCTTGGTGGTAATTAGGAGGATGCACTCACTCTGAAGGATGATGGTAAGGTCCTTGTGAGCACTTTCTTGATTCAAGTGCCTAAAATAAACTCAAGACAACACTTGGGACAAAAACATACACAGGTTAAATTAACATTGTGAATTCAGCATTCAACTAGTTAACTCTTCAAACTTTGTGCCCTGTAACAGTCAAGTTATTTCAGTATAATAGTCTGCTGCTCTTCACATGAAAACCCCAAGCACCCCTGTTTTCCTAAATAATCATTTTAGCTCAAATAAAGCCACATCTCCCCCTTTACCTCTCTCTGAGGCATAAAGAAGACATTGCACCAGAGAGAAACTGGGCAGATTTAGCAGTTCAAACTTATCTCCTCTTTGCGGAACGATGTAAGTGAATTTAATCCAGAAAAACTGTATCATTAATATGTGCTTACAGGCATTTCCTTTAGCTTTCAAGTTTGCAGAACAGTGTGAGTTATCATATCAAAACCTTAAGCACAAGACAGGGAAAATGAGAGCTGCAACGCCTGTGATGAAACATTAAGATAAGGTGAGAAAAAAGTTTTATTTTCACAGACTTTATTTTCATAAGTTCATTTTTCTTTAAAAAATAAATGCTAACTTTACCAGCCTTCTCAGCACCACTGCGTGACTCTCCTTGTATTAGTTCTACTAACCACGATTAAAAGGGATGAAGTCCAATTCTCCTCTTTGTGACTAACAGAAAAAAAGATACCAGTGATGGAATATTTCTACCCAGTAAACAAAGTGCCAGGGAAATATCAGAGCCACCGTCAGCGCTGGCAGCAGCAGCAAGGCAGAGATTTCCATCCAACCTTTGCCTCTGCTCTAGCTATCTGAAGCACTTAACATTTTCTTCTACTTCAGAGGAGGCTGCTTGAAAGGAAAAATAATTCAGCACCATCTACGCAGAGAAAGAACAAAACTGTATCTTATTACAGCAAAGAACTATTTTTTTCATTAAAATTACTGTTTCCTAAGTTTCAGATATAAAAACTGCCCTGCAAGAACCACTACCAGGAGCGACACAGACAACAAAATTCACAGGTATTTAACTAGTGACTCAAATCTAAGGATGATAGGACACACATAAATTTTAAACTGAAAATCCTTGTGGGTTTTTTTGTGAGGAGTTATCTAGGTGATCTTTTTTAAACAAAAAAAGCAGTTTACTGGCAGCTGTGTATCAGACACGGCATCGTTACTGTTGTTTGTTATCTACAGCTTGCACAGGCAAAGTATATTAATAAACATCCCCCTTGTCTGCAGCACGCCACAGCTTCCAGTTTCATTAATGTTGTGATAGCTGGATTGAAAACCCTGCCCAGGGAAGAGATTCCTGACCCAAATGGCTGGACAAATCCCTCCTCTGAGACTTCCCCCACTACACGGCCTAGTTCTGAGCACCTGATAAAACAGGGACACATCCTTGGGTATGCAGAGCCAGGGATGCTGCTGACAGAGACAAATTTCCTAGGATAGCACATGAAAGGGAGAGCTCCTGGTGCAGGGGGCACGATCACAGGGCAGAAAAACAAAACACTGAGCTACTCGTTTCACCTGAGCCAGAGAAAAGGTGCATTTGTTTCTGAAGAAACAGGGTATTAGACATGCAATCAAAGGTTGTAATTAGCTACTAATTACAGCAGCCAGGATCTAGTCATGGCGTAGTCACTCAACAACCCAGATCTCCATTTCAAACAAAAGTTCCTGTAGAAAAAATATTTCTGGAAAAAAAAAAAATAGAGAATTGGCACTTTCCAGTGTCAAGCATCAGCAATTAAAAGCAATTATAACCAGAGGATTTGCTTGCCTGCATAATCATATTCACTCCAATCTGTCTGCTGGCTGTACAGGGGGAGGGTCAGGCAGGAGACAAACACAGAGCTGCAGAGGTCAACTCAATTTATTTGGAAGTCTCAGTGGACTTCCAAAATAAAGAATCCTTATGGAGAGGGAATGTGTCAGCCACATGGGTCTGAAGCTAAACATGTTCTAGCTTCAGAAAAGAAGACACAAAAGAAGTCCACGATGAAGCACAAAAGATTAATAGTTCTGGGCACTGTCAGGCATTTGATTAATTTTCTCAAACTGACAAGGTGGGAAAAAAATGGAGATCAAAATAATTGTTAGCAACTAAATAATTAAATATTAAAAGGAGAAAAATAACGTGAGGACAGACCCTACTGCAGGTAACAAAGAGCATGCACTCGACAGTCAGGAAAACTAAGACCCATCCAGTCCCTGGGGTAACTTCTCCACTCAAATGAACTGCTGGAGAATTGGTTTATCAAGTCCATCTGCATTTTCCTGGTTCTCCCATGGTTTTGCTCAAAACAGCAGCTAGTTTACTGCTTGCTCTTACTTAGACATAAAATTCTAAATCTGCTTTTCCACAGAAAGTCAAATTCCAGGTATTCCAGTTATTTCCTTGCACGAACTCTTGAATGGACAAGCTAATTAACAAATTGTTTTGATGTTTTAATGAGACTTCAACTCCTTTGAGGATTTAACTGCAGTGAGGAGAACAGGGCTGCCACGTTTTCTGTCTAGGCATTATTTGGAGAGAACAAAAGCTACTGCTACATCTTCCTTTGCCTACCAGGCACCTCCGTGCCATCCTGGGAGGTGACCTCCAACTCTGCACATCACTTTTTTTGTGGTTTTTTTTGAGTCCAAGTGTTGCAATTTCCCTTGCTCACATCCATACAGACCTGGGAAACCCCCAGTCTGGGTAAGTGGAATTTGCAGCCAGATCTCAGCACTCTTTCTTCTGCTGCTCCTTCAGCTCTGTGACATCATTTATTTTCTTGCCTTTCCTTCCTGCCAAGGTCCCCAGCAGCTCTGTACCATCAATCAAGGTGTCAGGCTACATTACCCATATGATAAAAATAAAAGCAAACAACTCTCCTTGCATACTGTCTTACATTGCCTCTCACCTTGCAGGACCAGGGACTCAACTCTCCCTGAACAATCAAAAATCTCTGTAACAACTTTGTTACTACGAAGTTCTGCTAAGATTAGGTTGTGGATATGACAAAAAAACACAACCTAACCCCAAAAAATATCTTAAATTCTCACTGGTTTTCTACCTGTCTACTGTCTTTTACATTTAAGGTGTAATTCTGAGCAGTGATAAGCAAAATTTGTTTGTATTTTCATCAGTCTCAGGACCTCACCCACAACTGAACTCCATGGTAATGATGTTTAAGTCAAACACCATAAAAAAATAAAATACTTTTTATCCCTACAAGTTAAACAAGAAATAAATCTACCAAATCACATCTTTCAGTAGAGTTTGATGACTCCTGTGTTTTGTCACTTTTTTCCCCAAATCACAAGGAACATCCTTCTCTTTCTCCTTCTGGCTCCCACCCAACCTTTGTGATTTGGCAGTTCTTTGCATGTTTATACACAAGTATTGTATTTTCTAGTGAACCACCTCAAGCCTTTTCAATATCACAATGAGGGACAGTGCACTTACTTATGCTAAAATGGTTTTATTACCAATATTTTCTATTCTTGTAATGTTTTTTAACTGTGGAGTACAGAGAGTGCGCTGGGCAGGCACTGTGCATTAATCCTACTGCCAGAAAAAGAAAGAATTTCTCATTGGAAGCATCTGGTAAAAGCACACTAGAGGCCTTGAAATCATGACTGGTGCTCTTACTATTTGCAAAAAAATGAGTACAAATACACACTAATTTGATTTCCCTGACCCTGTTTGCCCAATAGGAACCATCTGCTTCTGTTCATCAACTCCTATCCACCCTGATCCAAGATCACAAACCCAGCAGCAATCACCCCTTCTTTGTCTGCAATGTCTTTGCATTAACCCAAAGCAGAAGATGAAATAAAGAATGTTAAAATGAGCTTTAACAATCTATAAAATTCCTCCATTACGCAGTTTATGGGGAGTGATTATCGCCACACTTCGGATTCCCATAATGAGTTACTTTCTTAATAACCTCCTGAGGGCATCACAGAACAGAGTCAATGGCTGAAAATTATAGGGCAAACAAGAGACAGCTCCAAGTCAGTGTTTTACATCCAGCAGGGATGCAACTGGACTGAGCTGGGCTCTGCATCCTGAGCTGATTTCAGTAACGAGCCTGAATGAACTAGGAGAAGAATTAGCAGAGTTCCTCTCAACTCCACTCAGCAATGCCTGTGTACTTTTTGTCCTCTCAAAGTAGAGATTTGAGACATTCAAGTAACAGCAGCCAGAGCTGGTGTGGAACACCAAATTTTCACGAAGAGGAGGAGCTGTGAAAATCCCCTGCTCTGGCCAGCACAGCATTACTCATCCTGGACAGCTGGAATGGAAACAAGGACCACATGAATCATCCAGGCTGCTCTCTAGGAACACACTGGGCTGCTCTGCACAGGCCATAATAATAACATTTGTTATTCCACAATGGACTTTTAGATTAACTGTCTTATCTGGTTTTACGATGCCACGCTCGGCGCATTTCAAGGGAAGGTAAATCACTTCACCAGCCCTCCACCAAGAAAGCCACAGTAGATCTTCCAGGAAATAAATATTGATCAAGCCTCTGTCATAATTACAGACTCTTCAGAACATTCCATTTGCACCAAAGGAGTTTTGCCATTACTGGGGAGGCCTATGCACCTGCAATGAGATCCACTATCTCAAAAATTAAATTGGAAGAATATCTTTTACTGGAACTCAAGTTCGTATGAGCACTGGCCAGTATTTATTAGAGCCCTAAATCAGGTCCTTCTGTAAATGATAACCAGTGAACACATGTAGCATTATTAAGTCAAACCACAAACAAGGAGATGCTGCAATATGCATAAATTCTTTGAGCACTTATCTTAATGTAATTTTTCTGGGGAGATTACAGGTGGCAATGCAACAAATAAAATCTAGGAAACAGTTTTCTGCATGCTGGCTTTTTTTTTTTTTAAGGATGGCAGTCACAGAGGTACAACCTTTGAAAAAAATAATATATTTATATTATGCACAAGGTTAGTAGAGTTTCTAAAGCTCTTTCTGTGACTACACTTTCTCATTCTCGTTAGCTATGTAACAGTTGTCAAACACCTCATTACAAGATAAGCTCAGTTTTATTTCAGAAAGCGAGGAACAGACGAATTAACTGACAGCCCCAAGAACAAATTGGTTGTAAGAAATGGGCTCAGAAGCTGCTTTTTATAATCACTTGAAATACGTATCCCGAAAAAGCATCATTAATGAATTTTCTCAGAAGCAATCTCTGAAAAATCCTAAGAGGTGAGCAATACAAAAATCTAAAAATAAAAATAAGTGGGCATAAACCTGCAAGATCTTCAGTTATTTTTGAATCTCCAGATACAAGAGAAGCGGAAAAAATAACATAGGAAGGGAAAACATTACAAGAACAGTTCAACTGATAAATGTGTTCATATCTTAAAGGAGTTAATAATTTACAGAATGTTGGAAATAATTACTTGTTTAAGCAAGCTACCCACTGGACAAATTTTAGAGCCATCAGGGATTTTTTAATTCAGTGTATCGGCTCAATTTTGATTCAAAAAGAAATATATTTTACTCTGAAAATAAATTGTAGACATGATGCTCTCTTTGAAATCCAGCACGAGCCCCCATTCTGCTGCAAGAAACGCTTTGGGGGAGAAGCTGTGTTTCAAATTTATTAATGATTCCTCAAGTTGTTATAGAAACGCAACTGCAGCAAGGCAATGTCTAGAGACACGAGCCCCTTTCATGTTCACTGTCAGAGGAGCTGGTTGCTGAGGTTACCTAACAATGGAGGAACTTGTACATCCAATTCCCTCTTTACAAAGGCCCCACAAACCCAGGGCTTGCCACACAACAATGCTGGCTAAAGCAACCACTGGGCTTATTTACAGTGTGCAGATTTAGAAAACACTGCTCTCAGGTTTCTGCAAATACCTGGTGGCCAATTGTAGCCAGAATCAGCTCTTCAAAGAAGGCATCCAAAGGCTTTGGCTGGGGAAGTAGAACAGGATGTTTCTAAAACAGGCTTCAACTCCACCAACTGCTTCAGAACTTCCAGCATGTGCTACATTCATTTTTAATTTCAGCAGGACATTTGAGTGCTCAGTGAGACATTTAGGGTGAGATCTTAAAGGCTTCCATGCACTCTAATACCTTCAGTCAGGACTTGCAGCTCCTCTCAGGAACAACTCCAGGGATGAACAGGCAACCTGCGTCCACTTAACAGACATTTAGCACGTTCTGTTTGCTGCCAGCAACAAAACCTGGTTTTGAAGGACTATTTCTCCTCTTCAAAAGGCACAAGAATTAGTGAGGAAAGCTCAACATGCAGGGCTATGAAAACAGTGAAGAGTCTGGAGGAAAAGCCAAAGGAGGTCACTTGGCTTCTCCAGCTGGAGCAGAGACTGAGAGGAGACCTCACAGGAACCTACCCCTTCCTCAGGAGGGGAAGGGAAAGGCACTGACCTCTTCTCTCTGGGGACCAGGGACTGGACCCAAGGGAGCTGTGTCAGGGCAGGTTTGGGTGGGGTATAAGCAAAAGGTTCTTCCCCAGAGCGTGCTGGGCACTGCCCAGGCTCCCCAGGAAATGGGCACGGCCCCGAGGCTGCCAGAGCTCCAGGAGTTTTTGGACAATGCTCTCAGGGATGCCCAGGGTGGGATTGCTGGCGTGTCTGTGCAGGGCCAGGAACTGGACTGCATGATCCCTGTGGGTCCCATAAGTTGGTCATTATAAAGTTTCTTGTTATTACTACAAATTCCAACTAGGAGCATTTGAACACCTTGCAAGTGAGCAGGGATGAAACATCGAGTAGAGAGAAGGCAAAGGAAAATGGAAAGGGCAAGGTTTGTTTTCATAATTAAAAACAGATTTCAAAAAGAAATCTCAATTTAATTACAGTCAATGAGTGCTCTTCTATCAATTTTAAGGGACCCATGACTTCACCCCCAGACAATTATTAAGATCAACCAACTACTACATCTATTTTTTTTTTCCTTTAAACAAGGAGAGAAATAGTAAAATGAAAAACCTTTGAGTCTGGCAAATCCCGGAACAGCAGCTGAATGTAAACAAGGAGATAAATGATGAAAAGTGTCTTAAAGCAATTCTTCAATGGGTTGGAATAAAACAAAAGTTTGCGTTCTCACTCCATGTACCCAAAATGGTTTTTGCCTAACTGGAATCAGAAAGTCATGGCTGGGTATGGGAGGTGTCTTAAGGGTGACTGGACAGCCTCCATGGATTTAATGAGAAACTCCTACAGCACATCTGTGAGGTGAACACACACGTGTGTGTGTGTGTGTGTGTGTGTGTGTGTGTGTGTTACACTCAACCACATTCACTAGAAAGAGACAATACTTAAATAAACAGTGCCAAACAAAGCACTTCAATGAGAATTTACAATTTTTTAAGTTCTTGCAATGAGATCTCCAGACAGTATTCTTTGGAAAAAAAAATAAAAGCTGCAACTGCACTCTGTGTTTTCTTCCTTTGGCCTCTCTGCAACTTCAGTCACGACCACACGAGTTCTGCATGGGATGGTTTCAGAGATGGGATTTGTGCCAGCCCTTAACGAGACCACAAAGAGTTTCTGCCCCTCCCTGGCCTTTCTGTGAGGCAGACACAGGCTGTGGGGCCACGCTGCCACAGTCAGTTTGCATCCACCACCCCTCCAGACACATCCAGAAACACCTCCCTGCTGGTGGAGCTTGCACTGGGTCCCAGCCCAACACACACAAACCAGTACTGGCCCCAGTATAAAGGCACTGGAAGAACCCTGCACCTGTGCAGTCAAAGGAACTGGCCTTATCTACAATCCATTTATTCCAAGTGTTCAATTCTGTACAGAATGAGAGAGGCGAGAGAATTTTAAAATTAAGAAAAATACGCTCAGTAGAAGATGTTCTTGGTAGATTTGGTTTCACAGAGAAAATCAGTCTTTTCTTTGTCAGCCTTCTCTCTACAGACTTTCTACTCATCATGTGTCCAGTCCTCAACACAACCCCTCCTGCTACAAGTCACAGTGCCTAAAACCCCCAGTTCAACACTAAGGAATGCAATTCTCTATTCAGAGCTCTAAAAGATGATAATAAAAGGCTATTTTTCACAGAAGTGGCATAAAGAACACTCAGTAATTCCAAGTGTGTGAGCTGTGTATCATTTCTGTGTATGTATCATTTACATGACTAAAACAGTAATGGCACATATGGCTAAAACTGGCAGGCTTCACTTAATGAAAATACTGAAAAATTAAATGCCTTGTTTTCATTATGCTGTTCAGAGGGTGTTGTTGCCTTTTCTCTTGGCTAAATACAGTCAGAAATCTGGATTCATCCATAAATCATTTCTTGCAAACACCTGAATCATGGACTAGAAGGGAAATTCATCCCAGGCCCATCCTACCCATTCTCCAGTTCTCTAATAAAAAGATCTTGGGCTCTGAGAACAGCCTTTTATTTTCTTTAATGGTTATAGTTCAATAAAGCTGACATAATCCAGAATGGCTTGAAATGAATAAATCTGCTGGATAAGATCCACAGACCTTACAGTCTGGTCCAATAAGAAAAAAAATCAGTTTCACTCAAATAAAAAAATTGATTATGAACCTGTCTTGAGACTGGGTCCTTAGCAGAGTACTCCAGAGCCTGGACAGCATGCCTGTAACAACTGCAGTCCCATCCACACAGATGATTGATGATCTGAGAGTCCAGTGTGCCTTGCTGAACTTTACTTAAACTCATCACAGCTACAGAATTGCTCTGGAGTTCTCTTGGAACTCCTCTGGCTCCATGTCCAAATGCTCATCAACAGGTTTTCACCAGGCTGAGGCTCTCAGTGCCCTTTGCTGCTTTGTGCTGCAGACAGGCAGGGATTTGGGGAATGCAGGTGTGCCACAGCACCCTTTAAAATGGGTTTAAAATGGTACTGGACCTGCTGAGCCAGTGGGAGGTGACTCAGGAGACTCTGAGGTGTAAATTAACTGGGTACCTGTCCTTGTTCCACAACACCCAGGCTACTGCTTGACATAGCATCAGCACAGGAGGACTAAAAGCTCCTTCTCTTGAGGGAATTTCTGCCACAAAACCTTTTGCAGACTGCTTTTCAAACTCTCCACTTTCAATTACATAGAGACTTCAGGCTGGGGCCAGTAAAGCTGCTCCTGATTTACAGTGATGGAAATAGAGGAAAATTTACCAGGAGAGTTCACAAAGTTAATTGGCTGAACTTACAGGCAGAGAGACTTTCTGCATCAGACCCTTATAGAAAATACAGAATTAAGAACAAAATGATCCCCTGAACTTGTGAGCACAACTTAGTCCACAAGACAACAGAAAGGGAGACAACAGCAAGTGTTCAGCTCCAGCACTGGCTGAGTCAATTCCCAGTGTTCATCTCCAAAGCTAAATGCAAAACTGACTGCCAGAGGAAAAAGAATAATGTATATTTTATAGATTCTCCCCTGCTGCATTCTCCCTCCATCCTCCCAATGTTCTGTCCTCATTTACAGCCACCACTGCCAGGTCCTGCAGGTTTCCATGGCTGAGAGTGAGCCTGGGGAAGAGAGGAGGGGCTGCAGGGCAGAGTGGAAGGTGGCTCAAGGAAAGCCACCACCCTGACAAGGAGCTCCAGATGCCACAGCAGAGCCTTGCTCTGCATTACGGTGCAATATTCCCAATAAAGTGGCAGCAGTGGGGCAGAAGGACAACTTCAGGCATTAACTGTTCCTGTACCTCTTCCCTCTTTCAGGACAGCCTAAAACCCAGGCCTGCCCTGCTGCCATTTCCAGTGTTAGGCCCTCGGAATCTGGATAAAATCATACTCTCAAATTTTCACATAGCACATTGAGGGTAAGTGTTTGAAATTCCCACTGAAGTGAAACAGATGTTGGCATGCAGCAGGGGAACTAGGAGTTGCATCACAGAGCAGGGAGGATTTTTAAGAATTACTTAAAAGTATTTGGAAGACACGATATTTCTAGAATTAGGCCAACTTATAATAAGATGAACATTTTTAACAGTAATATAGAACAGAGCTGAAGGCTCAGCTCTCATTTCTATCGACTGTAACACATTTCTCCTGAAAAGGGGTGATGAGAGAAGATGTGTTTTCTTTCTGTGCCAGACATGCACATGGACCTGACACTGAAGAAAGTGTTTCACAGTATTCCCCAGTGGCTGCAGCTACGATCCAGAAACTGATCCTTTAAGAGCATTTAGTCATAACACTGGTACTTTTTGAATAAATCAAATCAAAGTGGCCGCAGCATTGGATAAGACATCGAATAATTTTGCTTAGGACCATATTTACTAGGGCTGGGAAGAGCCTACTCCACTCTTACTACAATTTCTTTGACTTTTAAAAGGACTGGAGTTTGGAAGGAAGGTGGCTTTTTCTATTTTTTTTTTCCTTTTTAAAAAAGTGATGCTGTAATTCAAATCCCTGTAACCTTGGAAACAGCCTCTCTCCTCAAATATGTCTGTGTCAATTAAAGTAATTGGGACACTCCAGCTAATGGTGCTGAGATTTCAATATCCAGGCTGGTGCCCAAGCATTCGTCCTGAAGGACTTTCAGCTGAGACACAGATCCTCAGAAAAAAGCATGTCCTGGAAAGGTTCTGCTCTTCTTGTGAGCATTTGTAAGGAGGATGGCTGGGAAGAAGCTACCCTTAAAGAATGTCTTTGTGTGTATTCACAATGCCCAGACTATTCAGTGACAGTGAACTTGGGGTTTATTTGCATGTGTATGTCAGCAAAATTTCTAAGCAAAGCAGCATTAGAGAGAGAACAGCATTATTACCTTTAAGACTGAATAAAAAACTCTACAGATTTACAGAATTAACCTTTTTTCCTTACCCTTTGATAACATGTGTACGTAGACATGCACACACACCCCTCAAAATTACATATTCATCAAGAGATGACCTCTATCCACATCAGATTTATGAACAAACAAAACTGACTTTACTGAAGTGCCTTGGGCTATCCTGAAAACTGGAATAAACCAGGATTCCCACCTTGTAACACTGGTGGCTGGGAAAAAAAAACCCAAGAACTGTTCAGAATTTCTCACAGCATCCAAAAGCAGCTCCTCCTTCTTTATTGAAACTAGAAAGACTTATTTAAGAAAAGGAATATCCTCTATTGTATTTTGAAAACCACAGACATCAATCAATCAATCGCTCAGTTCAATGACAGGCATCACCAAATTGCAGCAGATATACTTTAGTAAAGCCCTTTTTTTGAGAGTGTACAAATATATCTTGAGGCCCACCTCCCCATCCACAAAAAAAGGCATTAAAAGAAATATTTCTTCTACAGAGAATACTCACTGGGAAAACACTGGCATGCAGCACTGATAATTAAAATCAACTTTTAAAGTCTTCTGGAGATAAATAGCTTTTCAAGGTATTTTAAAGATATTTATTTTTGTATATTAAATTGTTATATAGCAGAAAGTGATTTTTAGTAAATGTTTTTTGTTGTTATGCAAATGGTAAAGTGACTGAGGCACATCTAAAATCTTTCCCTTCCATCCCTATCAACAGCAGAGAAGCAGAAAGAATTACATAGCCTTTGGGAAAAATAATCTAAATAATGATGGTTTGAAATGATTACAATTGGGTACTTTTGCTGTCACACATAATACGGGCAAAGAGAATAAAATAAGAAAGTCCAAGCTCCGAGCAGTCTTTTCTCATATGAAAGATTTACTGTAATTCCTTTTCTAAAGTGCAGATGAACACCAAAACTGGCCAGCAAATGGGGTGTTCAGACCTAGGCTAAGGTGCCTAAGTGATCCTCTGATATTAATAATGAAAAAGAAGGAAAAAAAAAAAAGCAGGCAGAAGAGTGCAGTAGCTGAGTCAGGACCCACACACACATCACTGCCAGCAAAGGCATAAAAGATCAGAAAAGTCACAGCCCAGAACGGTTGTTTCAGTCCCTTTGAGACGTGGAGTTATTTATATAAGAAATCTGTAATACAATATGGAATAACTCCATCGACAAGATGTGAAGTGGGACGGGTCCAAGTCTGCAGCAGAGCAGCTGCCAAACTGGACTTGGACAGCTCAGCTCTAGAAGGCCATTTTTCAGTTTAAAGACTACAATAAGCAAAATCCTGAAATATTATGCCTGTAAAACATTTTGGAAATATGCTGTAATAGTCACTAAAACCAGCACAGATAATAATGTAAGTTTCAACTTGTTACAGTTTGAATATGGAAAACACATTCGATTCACTGAAAACCCAGACAGGAAGGGGTTTTGTAACAATTTACTTTTATAAAGTAGAAATTTGTAGTTTCACTCCTCAGATGGGTCCAATTGTCCTCCCACTTAAAGAAGCTGAGTTTGACATTCACATCAGCAGCAGCAGAATTAGGCTATAAAGCTACAACGGCACATAAACAGCTGTCAGATGATCACATTTCAGAATAAACATAAACCCAAAATTAATTCAGAGTCATTATTTATACAGGCTTAAGTGAGATCAGCGTTGTGGATTTTTTTCATTTGGTGGAGATAAAGATTATCTTTGTTTTATTACCTTCTTTTACGTGAGTAGATGCTGAGTACTGTATCTTGCTGTAAAACATTTCATATTTTAGCCTAAATATTTATACTGAGTTTCATTCTGAGGCAAAGTAGTTTAAACTTAGTGTTTTATTTTACTAGTTTTACATTAGAATAGAGGTAGTTTCCTCAGCAGAGGAGATTTTAATGCTGTACTAAACCCATCCTGCTGACCATCTCTGAGAAGAGGCCCAATACAGTGGATTGTGCCAATCAGATCTTCCAGAAACACCAGCAGAATTAAATTTACAATAAAGGCTATTGAGACCTTTCCAAGAAAAACAAGCTTGTTTAGTTTTTAGATCATTCAATAAAGTTAGTATCTCACAGAAAACACGAGTTGGAATCCAGCTCTGCTGAGACATGGAGGAGGCATATGCTCGTGCAGAGCAAAGCTGCTCGGAGAGCAGCTGGAGATCCCTGGTCTGCAACAAGCCTGAGAGCCCATCTGGAGGGGTTATGGACCCCAAAGCCCCAGGGGTTTCCTTTAGTCACAGAACTGGGATGGTTTTGGGATGCTGTGCTGGCACCAGCCAAGCTGCAAGGCTTGCACAGAGCCAGGGACACGTCACGCTGTGTGACCGCAGGGCTCCTCAGCTCAGTGAGGACTCTGAAAGGAGTCACAGGGACCACTGCAGATGTATTCAGTACCTGCCAGAGCAGGGCTCTGCTGAAGTTACAGGTGTTCTCTACCTGAAGCAGAGTAAGGGAGATCTTCAGGTCCATAAGCACTTGGATTTTGTTGCTCTGCTCCAAACCAGGGCGAGATGAAGACAAAGCATCTCTCTGATCTTGAAAACAAGCTCAGAACAGAAATCCTGATGCCCAGCCAGGCCTACACCACAGCACATCATCTCTCATGCTATTTGCAAAGGCATCTGCAACCTCAGCCTTCACTGTCTCTAATATTCAGTGTTTTGTTCACTTCAAACTGAGTGCTGGATGATGAAAACTCACGGAGCATGCTGGTGCCAAAAGAAAAGCTGCACCACCATTAATTGCTACACAAGTACATCAGATCTGTCACGAGCAGTGACATGCCAGGCATAACAAGCATCTCTGAAGTCAAACTCCCCGTTTCTCCCTGCCACACAACAGAGGATGCTGATGACAGATGGGCAGAGTTAAGCAAGCCGACCGGCCAAAATCCTCTGGCTGCATTTCACTGCCAAGACCAGAACCTCAGTTTATAGCAGAAACCACTAAATTTCAGGCATCAGACAGGAAAAAAAAAAAATCTATAAAAAACTAATGGTATAAATAATAAGAGTTAAAATTGAAACAATCATCAATTCTTCTGGCACCTATTCCTAAATTTCTCCTCTGGCTCCAGGACTATTCCCTCTGCCTGCATAGTCCCAGATCCACGTAACTGCAGAACTGTCACTCCACATCACTTAACCCTGCTATCCCACTGAAGTCAGAACTCCTTTTCTCTCTTCTGACTGTTCTTTATCCTCTCCACCTGAACTAGGATGTACTTCTATTCTGCCACGCTGGCTGGCACCAGCTTGGAGCCCCTGGGCAGAGAGATGCAGTCACACCTCGTGTGTGTGAGGTGTCCCACCACTTCTAGCAGGAGGTCAGCATTTCTCATTTACTCCACGGTGACAGCACATCTTTTACCAGTAATGAAGCTTCCAACCATGCTTAGGGTGTGTGCAGTCAGGAGGGACCCTGCCAGACAAAGCCATTGTATAGAGAGGGGTATTTTAACATTTTGCCCCTGCCCTCTCCCAAATTCTGCTGGGACAGTTTGTTTCAGGTTCACTCATCTTAACCTGAACTTGCATTGTTTCACATTTAAACTTCCCAGTGATTTCAGTCTGAGCTGCAAGTACCTAAGTCAAGAAGGTCCTCTGTTTTAATGTGGTTAATGGTGCATCAAGTCTTCTGCTGACTCATATCCCTCCCTCAAAGTCAGCAGGGCTGAAAAGAGTCTAAGGGTAATTTCAGCCAAAGTCCCTTCAAGTATCTGCAACATTCACATTTTCCTGCCTATGAATTGTAACGGCAAGTCACGAAGCACTGCCATTTATATAAACTTGCATTTTAAACTTAAATCTATTCTCAAGTAAATCATTGTCTTCATTTTCTTAAGTATGAGAAAGAATGAGATCATTACAAGTACACTATATCAAAAACTGCAAGAAACTTTTCAAACCTTTTTTTATATTGGCAACTTTTGTAGACTTACTTCACTATTCATTACTATCTGGTCAAAGTGAAAACAATCAATAACAAATTTCTACCAAAAGAAAAACCTAACAGCACAATATCATGTTGTGTGCATTAAATCAATAGCCCTCCTCAGTTTTAATGTAGTTGCTGCAATACTTTAAAGAGAATTTTGAAATGAGTGTTTTTTAAACCACAGAATCTCACTTCCTTCATTGTGAACTGAATAGGCTTTTAATGAGTGTTTCTCCATACAGATGAAATTCTCTATAAGGGCTTCAAAAGGCTTTGTAATTATTAAGATAAATAAATCATCCCCATTTCTAATATGTACTCCACAGATGGGTAAGATGAGAAAGTCTGAAAAGCTGCTTGCCCCAGACACAGAAGAAGCCAAGGACAGACCCATGGTAGTGGGGTTAAGAGTTCATTTTCTCTAGAAAATAAAATGAGCCTGATGCAGAGTTTAAACCTGGCAAAACCTTCAGAGAGAGGGTGTGAGAGGCAAAGCCAACACAAAGAGCTCCTGCTGGGCTGGGCAGGAGCAGGGATGGGGCAGATGCTCCTGGGGAACACACACGTCTGCGGCTGTGCTGCAGGGTACAACCTAAAGCCATCACTTCCATCCCAAGGGCTGGGGACAGTATTTAAGACCTGGAGACCTATAGCAAGGCAACAAATCCTTCCTGGCTTGGGAAGCAGACCAAGTTCTGCAGCAACTCCACTCACACTCCAGCGCAGTGGAACCCAAGAAACACTTCCCAGGAGATTGCACCATCCTTGTCCGAGGGACTACCACACACAGCCAGCCACCCCTGAGCCTCCCAGCTCCCACTGACACCCTGCAGCATTAAACACAGGAGGAAAAGGAGGAAAAACACTGCACTGGTGAAATATGAGCCTGACTTGCATTGGCAGGAAAGGGACTTGAGGAAAGTGCTGGATAGAGCAGGACCTCTCTGTCCCTCAAGTGGGATGACAACACAGCAGCACGAGAGGAACCTCCAGTCACTGCCCTCACACAGCAAGGCCAGATTTATTTTCTTTTCCCCAGGATTGTGTACACTCTAAGCCACAGACACTGATGTGGTTTCTGGACAAGTACAACCCCCCATCCTTTGTCCTCCAGCTCCAGGGAAGCAAAGCTTTGTAAATCACCATGAATTTAGCCCACAAACATCAGAGTAGCACTGGGGAGAGACTGGCACATCTGCAAGGCAGTGTGTTATGCAGGCAAGAGATCTTCACCACCACTAGTTAAACATCTCACAGGTTTGCTGTTAGCACTGAACAAGGTTAATAATGACCACACAGAAAACCTTTGAAATGGTGACAGAAATATGGGCCTCCCAACAGAGCAAAAAATATGGCCTGCTTCAAACTCCTAAGTCAGGAAATTTGATATTGGATGGGAACAAGCCCAATAAAATAAATCAGGTGATAGTTACTAAATACCTGTGTCAGGGAAAGGGGCAAACAAAGCTCCCAGCATTACATCCAGAGCACTGCACAGACAGAATGAACTGCAGTGCAGGTCAGCCAGGGGGGCAGCTGCAAGGTAACACACACTGGGATGAACTACACTTCAGGCACATTCTGCTTCTCAATCCCAAGGCACAGTGCTACCCAGAGAGCATATTTTAAATCTATTTTGATATTTATAAGATAGAATGTGCTGTTGCTATACACACTTTCATCTTGATGCATTGATATGTCTATTAAAAATAAAAGAAAGAGATACTGGCATTGAATTTGCATTTTTGAAAGCTTATGTAAATGAACACTTATGAAGAGGCCATGAGAGCCTCTTCAATTAATAAGGAGAACTTGCACTAAGAGAATAGTCCTGGTTGAAAAAAAGCTGTTTAACCAAGACCATGTCAGAGCAGATTTAACCTCACTCAGTTCTTCTCCCATGCATTCTCCCCCACTCCAACCCATGCATCTCCCTTTTCTAAATGTTTAGGTACATCTGAAACTCCACAAATATGGCTGTCTGGATATTTTGGGGCAGTTCAATTGTTTTTCTTTAGACAGTCTTCCTTATTTTAAGGCTCAAGGAAGTGAAAAGAACCATTTCTGGGATGCAGTAAGAATTCTGAAGTGCTGAGCTCACAAATTACCTGACTAGGCTTTTACAACAACATGGTTGTAGCACGCCATGGTTTTTTGGGGTTCTTTTTTGGTTTTGTTTGGGGTTTTTTGGGGTTTTTTAAAATAAAGACAGAGAAGTATTTGTAATGTAAGGATGCTAAGAATACACAGGAATTTTGAGAAAAATGAGATGAGGCAGGTACCATCCAAACCTCCATTTGAACTGCTCTGAATGGCTAACTACAACTTTCTGTGATATTTCAATGAGTTATGCTACTGTTCATACACTTGTCTAACTTGCTAGTTAGCTTTATCCTTCACCTCCAGCAAGCTGTCCATAGCCCATGAGAGGAATGATGGCATTTTAGGTTTTGGTGAAGCTATTTGCCATCCCATTCCCACATAGAATGAGATAAAACCAAGAGAATGTTTTCAGCAAAACTGAATTAGCTGCCCAACCCAAAAATCCTGAAGTATTTATTCACAGATACAGTTGTTCATCAGCTCTGAAACTGCTGGCTTTATTATGTGCTTGTCAGGATGACTGATAATGCCAAGGGGCTGGCAGGATAATGAACAACTGCCAGGATAAATGGATCCTCACACAAAGCTCTCTGCAATACAAAGATGGTGACGAGAGCAACGCTCAGAGCTACACCTACAGTTTCTACTTTTCCATTTTTCCCCATGTGCTGTGCAATTTTCTTCTGTCTTGAGTCTACTTGGCTGGAACAAAGGTGGAACGTGAAACAAATTGTGGCAAAATTCTCTAGAGATGTGAAGCACAACTCTGCTGCAATCAATGTGTAATTGCCTAGTCATGCCACAGATGAATTTGCTCTCCATGCAAAGAATTTAGCGAGCATTGTAATATATTCACTTATTTCACAGTTATTAAGTCTGCCCTCTGATGAACATCTCTCTCTTATCTATTCTGTTAGCACATTCTCCCTCCTGTTGCTTCCCACACCACATAAAACTAAAGAAAGATTATTACAAGTGGAGATTGTGTGTGAAAATAATTCCAAATTCAGTTCCCAGATCTATTCATACAGTACCACCTTCCAGTGCATGAAAGAAGATTTTAACCACAAAACACAGAAATTGGGGAAGAGAGGATTTAACTGAACTCTTGCCTTCTTGGACTGTACAAGGATCCAGAAAGGATCAGATTCAGCTTGGAAAACATCACTTAGATAAACAGCCCCTCCTTAAAGCAGCAGCACAACAAGCAAACAAGGATATTCAGTTAAACAAGATTTACACACAGTTTCAAGACTATGTTCCATAGGATACCAAGGTCCAAAATGAGGAAATAGTCAGCAATTTAACAGCATATTGAGTTGGTTTTTTTCCCCAACCCCACAGAAGTTACATTTACAGCTTCTAGATTATTTACAGCACAAATGCAGCACACGGATCTAGAGGCCTCAGTAAGAGCTGCAAAGGGTCAGTGGGGAAGGATAAAAGTCACACTGCAGGTACATCTCAGATTGGAGCAGGTGTAGGAAGAAGAGATGGATGGAAAAGTGAAAATCTAGCCATAAAAATTTCCATGGAATGGGCTATTATTCCCCTCATGTTACATTATGTTAACACTACCAGGATTTCCAGTACTCACACTGTCAGACATCCAGCAGGTCAGCACTGCCTCCCCTCACTCCTGTCATCTCTCTGAGCTCCCAAACAGTGAGATTACAGAGAGAAAAAACAGATTCAGGTCAGCAACCCTGCACACAAAAGCTACCCCGGCAGTGTGGATAACAGCGAGAAAAGCAATTGCCTGTGAATTCTTGGTGAAGCAAAAGCAATTAGATTTTACAGAAAAGGAAACAGTAAGAAATAAGTTTTCTTTAAAAGGATAGCACAGACACCAATTCCCCCACTTCAGTACCACCATGAGAATCTCTCAAACGTCTGAAAAACAGGAGCAGCCACTTTTATTGCAGGTGGCCACAAAATAGATTTGGCCTTTTCAACTTTTGGAGTACTTAGAAGAGATTACTAGAAAGTACCTTGAAGAAGCAGAAAACAATTTTGAAATAACTAGATCTAAAGTTTAAGTCACAACTTGAGGTTTGGAAAGCAGCAAGGATGGAAAAAAATGAAGAGGGAAAAGGAAAAAAAAATGATAAAGACACTCTTAAAAAAATAAAAGAAATTATAAGAATCACAGGGCCAGTGTCTCCAGGGACCACTTCATCCATAGCTGCCTCTTCTTCCACAGGAGATGCAACAAAGCAGAAATTAAATATCTGCCTAGACAAGTAACAGCTGCACTTCCTTTAAGCAAAGTCAGTGCCTTCATTATTGCTGGGGAAAAAAGGAAGCACCTAAGAGGAAACTTAAGAAAGACTCAATTTTCAAAGAGTCAAATCTGAAATTTACCCAACCTTCATAGCCTTTTATGTGACCAACAACACCTATCTGAAACAGGACCTATTTTCAGAGGATACCACATCTTACAGTAGAGAAAACACAAAAGGGTTTCCAATACTCCAAATCATTACTCACCTTAAAATTTAAGAGAGCATGGGAAGTCATTTTAGGAAGCAACTGAGCAATGATGCTGGAAAAATTATTTAGACCAAGTTCTTGTTCCAGCCTGACTTGGAGAATAATTTAATTTGCCTGTGGAGGTACTAGCTATTAGTTTTAGTTTTACAAGGCTCAAATTCACTTAAGAATTTTTGATTTTCCATTTATAAAAGCTGAAATATATCAACAACAAAATAATGAAAACGTAACTTCAGTAGTCACATACTTTTCCATAGCATTTCAGTTGTGGTAGTCTATTACTGACATATCATTGAATAAAATGACAAATAAAGTGAATTTTTAAGGTATCTTTAGCACATGTTCAACCTTCTTCCATCCCTCCCTGTTCCAGGCAGGGATAATGCTTTCTTAACATTGCTACAGAAATACAATGAAGTCCAGTGAGCAGTATTTCCTTCCTAACCTGTTGAGGTTAATCACACAACCAGTGCTTAGATTAGATAATCTAAGTCTTTTATTTGTGAGTAGTCTCATTTTTGGGTGGAATCAGTAAAACCCTGCACGCCTGACATATCTGAGCAAGAGCCAGCGAGACAAAAAACAAACCTCATCCTGCAACCTCCCTGGGGAAATCTTTATTCATTTTAATACTTGTTCAGTCAGCTGTCTCGGTGAATGACAAGGTTTTATCTCTAATGTGAATGGCTTCGAAGGCTACTTGCATTATCCATTCTTCAGCAGCTGCTGCTGAAAACCACAGGGTTGCAAACTTATAATTAAATCCAGCTGCCACTACTGTGAGTTCAGTTCTATCGAAGTGAGCAGCAATGCCTCGTGGTTGCTGGCATGATTCTGCCTCCCTTTCTAGACAATGTAATTAACTCTTTTGCCCCTTTTAGATGAAATAAACATCAGCACTGAAAATGCTGTTAAATGACTGTAAAATAGTATTTATGCTGAAGAATTCTGCTGCAGTCATTACACCTGAGAAAACAAATTTCTAGGTGGATGAGGGCTGACAACAAATAGCTGTTTCCTTAAGAGCACTGAGAGGACACCCAAGGAGACACAAGGCACAGGATGGAAGGAGTTTGCTGTAGGAAAAGTGACAGGATACACATTAACACATCTACTCCTGAGCCTTAAAACACAGCCTCTGGCATAAAGCACATACCCAGACCCAGCTTGAGAGGATTGCAGACAAGGGCTGGAAAGGAACCAGGACAGGCACCACAGGCTTTCCTTTGATGCTAAAATAATTTTTAAAGGCCATTGTTCCTGGCTTAAAATAGATTTAGAGGTACCATACCAGAGAAGTTGAAGATCCCCCTTCCTGGGAGTGTTCAAGGACAGGGCTTGGAGCAACCTGCTCCAGTGGAAGGTGTCCCTGCCCATGGCAGTGAAAAAAGATGTTCTCAAAGATCCCTTCCAAACCTATGATACAGTCCTGACTGAACAGCTAAACCCACACATTTCTAGAGGCATCCTTTTCTTCCTTTTACAGTGCAAATCTGTTCATATCTGTGTGTCAAAGTGTTCAGGTCAGCAAAAATAATTAGCTATCCAAATTTGACTTTGTCAGTCCCAGTCCTGGCAGTGCTGCTCAAGGCAGCTCCACTCCCTGCCTTTCACAAAAACATTGCAGTGACAATGCCTCGAGAACATCTCATGGCAGGAGCAGCAATCAGCAGTGACACACTGCACCAATGCCACTGAAGTAGAAAACAACAGGCAGCCAGGCTTTGTTTGTGAAGGGTTCTCCTGTTATTTGTACCTCTTTGGAAACACACATCAGTCCAAGGATTTTTCAGGACGGGAGGGAAAGTGCAGCAGAAGTGTTTGACCTCTGACTCAGAGCATAGGAAGGCTGGAAAAGGGGAGAGCTCTCTGCAGACAGGACAATGAAATGCACAGCAACCATCTCCAACTTCACTCTGAAAAGCTACCAAAATACAACAGAAATATTCTTAAAGACATAATAATTTGCTGGATATTCTGCCAAATCAGTTAAAATTCCATGTCGTCTAGATGCTTTATTAATGCAGGGGCTGCATCCAGAGCTACAAAAGCACTGCATGAACTGGGTGTTGGCAGAGCTCAGCCATGGTACCTTGGGCTAATTAAATTCATCTGCATTACCTGATCAAATTCATTGTGACCCAGCTCGAATCCCTGAAGCAAGCTGGAAACCCAAATAAATCTGCCCACAGCCACACAGAGGCCATGCAGGTGTCACGAAATAGGATCCAGATGTTTCTAGAGACTGGAAGTCTGCTCATTCACCTTCTGCTAGTGCGTGGGGGGAAGAATGTACCTGCACAGCACCTCTGCACAACACTCAGCTTTGCAGCCACACTTCCTCACCAGACAGCAAATAAATGCCAGCAGGCAGACAGCAGCTCTTCCCCCGTGATTTTTTACTTTTACCTTCTGCAGCAAGCACAGACTAAACAGCCTTTTGTGGCAAAGACAACAGGGGTGAATCCTCTCTCGGGTGGTTATTCCGAGGTTCATTTACTCCTGACATATTTGTTTGCAGCTCCAGCTCTGCTGTCTGTCTACCTGTCCTTCCTCCTAATGGCTGTGGAGCCCAGGCACTGCAGAGCCTTTCAGCGAGATGGGCTGATGATTACATCCTGTCACACCTCGGAGAGAGCCAGCCCTGATTTTTCAATCAGCGTTTTTACCGCTCCTGTTTTAGAAGGCAAAGCTTTTATTCCTCACAGCTTTTTAGTGGCTGTTTTAAAGGGCTTTTTATCTGGAGAGGTTCGTGTCTTACTGGTGATGAAAGGTGTTTCTATGGACAATACTGGCAAAGAGCAGGTGGGTGTGAG
Source organism: Promerops cafer (assembly GCA_013398275.1). Lineage (NCBI taxonomy): Eukaryota > Metazoa > Chordata > Aves > Passeriformes > Nectariniidae > Promerops > Promerops cafer. The sequence continues at coordinate 253,071 of VZSE01006255.1, forward strand.
GAGGGGAGCAAAGAAGAAAGAATGGAAAGTTTGGAGGAAGCCAGGCTTTCAGGTTTTTTGAATCCTGCCTAGGGCCTTGCTCACAACTGGGATTAATCTCTGAATCAACTGTTATCTATCCCCAGAACAGATAATGTCATTTTTATCTCAACCATAACTTTTTTCCTTGAGAGATTACAGATAGTTGGACCTCCTGCAGTGATCTGTGCACTACGTCGGTCTTCTGCAAATCTCTGCCCAAAAGAACATCCCACTCTTCTTTCTCAGGGGTTTCCAATCAGCTCCAGACTTGTGACACTTTATATTGAGGTCCAGTGTTACCTTCCTATTCATTTGTAGCCATGTATAATTTATATATACAAATCCCATTACGTTTTAAGTGTCAGGGTACCTGCCAGTTGTCACCAGAGCACAGGACACAGATTACAGAAAGGTGTGTCACCATGAGACCAAACCCTGTCAGGAGATGACTGTTTTGGTAGACCAGCATGATGGGGATGACCTTGTAGATCAGAAACAGATTTTTTTTCTTAATACTCAAAATCATTTTTTTTTATCTTAAAATGATTTAAAAATCTAATGTGAAATAGGTTTCATTAAGGTTTAGGGATTAAAAAAAAAAAAAACAAACAAGCAGTGCCTTTTTGTTTCCCGGATTTTCAAGGCAATTAGGAGTGCTGAAGGACTAACTCTCCAGTGAGGCCAGAATCAGCTAAAAAGCTGCAACTGAAGACTTTCCTGCATCTAAACTTTCACTAAACTTGATAAACTACTTATAAACTGAAAGAAAAAGACATCAGCTTCCCCCCCTTCTCCCTGTGCTTCTGGAAGGGCCCAGAGTGGCTTTGGAGATTTGTGAGGCGCAAAGAGGCCGCGGCAGCAGCTCCAAGGCCACCACCAGGAGAGCTGCAGGAGAAGCATCCAAGTGAAGGCAGAGGGGACAGCAGGACAGCAGCTCAGCCCTGCCAAGCCCGAGCTGACAGAGGCTGGTGACACCTTGAGCACCACAGAGACACAAAGCTGCATCTGCTGTGAACTCACCTGGTGGCAGCGTGCTCCAGACAACACCAGGCAACGCGAGGAGATGAGGACTGAGGGGATGAATACAGTGAAAACAGCAGTGCTCCCATGTGCAATGAGATACTGAGAGGGGAGATCTGAAAAGGGCATCCTTATTTTAGACTGGTTTTAGCAAGGGCAGAGTTGTCCAGGCAGCTGAAGTCGGGCTTTAAATCCAAAACCACCTCAAGTTATAAAAGGGGTATTTTTCAAATGCATGCTGGGCAGTAGAACACGCTTAACAATGAATAAAAATCACCTGAAACAGTTTTAAATGTCTGAAATCTTCAGCGTAGGAAAGAATTATAGCAAAGAGACAAATATTTACTGGGCTCTCAGATCACTTCATCGAAATCAAGGGCTTCTGCATATGCAATATGACCAATTAATATTAAGGTTTAACACCTCCACTGCCTATTCTTTCACTGAATTAAACCAATTTGCTTTAGAACTGGCTGAGTTTAGAGCAGTGGCTACATCTTCAACATAAGATCAAGCATTGCTTGCTGGCCACAACCAACCTGCCACGTACAAAGTGAAGACATTTAAGCACCATCATCTGAAACTGCTCCACACATGACAGACAGGAAGGAAGTGCCACGATCAACTCTCAACTTCTGATGAGATGAAACACGTCAACACACCTTGTTAGCTCTGCTTGCTGTTCAAAACACTCTCATGTTTTCAAATTTTCCTCCTTGGAAGGGTTTTGGACTCTCTAAGCACACAGCACTGTTATTACCTTGACAAGTGCTAAGAAAGGGCTCATTACCACAGTCCCTAATGCAGGAACAAGTGACTGCAGCACATTCCCCAGCCCACAGGATGCTCTCAAGCTGTCAGGAGCTCACTGGGGGCTCCCTCAGTGCTGCAGGAAGGCCCAAAAGCATCTCCACCTTCCTATGTGCTGCCTGCCAGAGCTCCTCCATCACAGCAAGGGTGTGGTAGCCAGAAAATAGGCACAGGATTGATGGATCACTGCTCCTGGGAGTCAAAAAGGAGCAGAGGAAGAACAAAACACAGTCCCACTAGGAGAGAGGGTGATCCCAAGGTTTCTTTCTGCCAGAGGACAGGTACTTTCCTACCCTGAGCAGCCTCATCAGTCATCTCTGCTTCCCTTGCCATGACAGGCTGGCATTTTACTAATGAGACTGAGTCATTTGGGGCAGGAGAAGGACTGTGCTAAAACAGAAAAAAACCAAACCTGGTATCTTAAAGGTATTATATGCACTAAACTAGAGCAATCTGAGCATAAATTATCTTTTGTGCCATCCTCTTCCACTCTCCCTATGGGCTAATGGCAAATTTTCAAGTTAAAAAGGTTGTTTTGGGTCAAACTTCAGGGGACTCATAGCCAAAATATGACAACAAAACATCAAAACCCCTGGCACAATGAGGGCCCAGCTATCAGATCTAGTCTGCCTCCACAAATATTAAACATTTTATAGTTTCAGTGGAAAACAAAGATCCATGAAAACTGAAGACATCCCTATGGGCAACAGATCCATGAGAGCTTTCAGCTTGCCATTTGCTATTTTAAAGAGGGAAAATTTGTAGCACTGGTTCATGGATTTACAGTGCCCTGTGAGGCTTGTGTAGGCCTTCAGCCTCAAAGAAGAAAAACTTCATCTCTACAAGAGACCAGGATGGCAGACAGGACATGAACCAGAAGTTGTATCAAACAGCTCTTTGCAGGAAGAAACATTTCCTAGAGGAAAATGGCAGAAAATTCTTTTTCACAGTGAAAGAAAAGAGTGTTTTTATTTGCAAGAAGATACAACAGAATTCCTGCCATTTTAATCAATGGTTTAAAAGAACCACCTTTATTTTAAGCAGCTTTATAGTGTAAACTCTGATCTACCTGATCTAGGAGGTGCTGATATTTTTGTTTACCAGAATCTTTATATAGTTCAATATCTTAATAGTGTGTGACCAGAGTGAAGGCAGAGATTGACAGCTAGTCAATGAACTGATGAATATCTCCCTCATAAGCATTTCATTTAGCTACCCATGCAGTGTGCATTTTGCCTTTATACACACATTCCAGTGCTATTATCTTACACTTAATTACTTGGGTCTCAAAGCGCCTGCTGAAGGAAGGAGCCACCATTATCAACATTTCATGTACAACACAGCCCAGGCAGAGTGGGGTAATTTGCTAAAAGTTACTGCACTAAATATCCAAGGTCAGTGGCAGGTGGAAAAGAAAGCTCTCATGGGGTGAGCCCTGCACTCAGCAGAGCACACTGCCTCTCAAGGTGTGTGCTGGGGAAACACTTACTGCACTCTTTAATGATCTGCAAATGAGCTTAAAATTCCACTTGTGTGACAGCAAACATTGGTGTAAAATTTATCTATTGACACTTTATCTGTTAAACACTGGAATATTGTATTCAGCTTTCTTTAAAGAGGACAAACACCATGTCACCATGAGATGACTTTCCTGACAAGCCTTCCCTGGTCATTCCTCACCTATTTTTAAACATCTTCCAATTATACCCATTGTCTCAGATAGACTCAATTGTACTTATTCTTTCTTAATTATGGGAGCCTCTTGCAAAACATTAACCATGCTCGGATTTTGTATCAGTCAAGAAATTATAAAACCTGTTCAGTTCTCACTCTGGTTTTTACTTCATATTTCAAAACCCATCAGGAGGCACTCGGTAAAACCAGCAACACCCTGAGATTTGATGACAAAACTCTTAAGAGTCAAAACTAACCCCTCATTTTCCATTGAGCAATTCTGTGTACACGAGGAGTAAATAAATACACCCTTGTTTGTAGCATTTGGAATGTTTTCACTGGCTGCATGTCCAATTAAAAGTCCCAGGGTTAAATTAAACAAGCTAAATGAAATTCATTTACTTCCATGTCCAGCTCAGGTGGCTACCAGGCCTTGAACAAGATTACCAGGACAACCAGTGAATATCAATGACACCAGCACTGCAGCAGAATTCATTCTTGGCACTGGGTTTTGCCTTCTCTCTTTTTTGTCACAGGTTTTCCCTCCCTTTCACTGGGACAAATGGGGATCACAACTTCCAAACAAGTTAAAAAAATGGAAAGAAATCCAGCTTGCAAGTTTACATTGTAATTGATATAAGTCTATTATTACAAGACAAATTGCAGCAGACAATGCAAGAGACAGCTCAATCTGTTACAGAGTCCCTGCAATGGCTGTATGAAGAACTCGACCATTTCACTCATAAATCTTCCTCCTAAGTTTTCATTGCTGCTTGTGTGGGTAAAATAATAAAACTATGGAGTGACGTGTACAAGGGATGCAGCAACACATTTCTAGACACAATTACACTGAGTTTGTTACAGGAGCCCTGACCCTTTCAGCATCTAATTGGGAATATGTCGTGTCCCAGGCTGCAAAAACACCCCATGATTCCTTTAAAAAGTCATTAGCTGCTATCATGCCAATTGTGACTAATCATCTCTGCTGAGATCGCTGTGAGGCACTGGGCTGCCATCAGTCATTCTGGAGGATCCATCACAAACTTTCTTCAGGACAAAACTTCATTTCCAGGACACTGGCCCACTCCCTAACTCAATGGCAAATATAAACTCCACAAAAAGAAGAACAATTAGAAGATTCTTGAGATGTATGTTCCCATTCACTTCTTAGAGTAACTGAATTTAGTAATATTTTAATACTAATTTCTTGTCTATTGTCTGTAGCTCACAGCACCCAGCAAGGAGATCATGAGAGCTGCTGCACAAGTGAGACTTTAGAATCAGCTGCCAACACTGATGACAGAAACAGAGAAGAAAAGCAAAAAAGGCTGGAGAGGGGGAGATATAAAATGGGATACATGAAGCAATTTTGCTCAAACGAGTTCAAGTGCAGCTATGAAATGCCTGTGGTTCCTCCTCTGTCAGGAGGCCACAACACCAGAAGTTACAGAAGCCAAGATTACAACCAAGAGCACCCAAGGGGCAGCTTTCTGCCAGCAGCTCTGGTCTCACACCCAGCTGGGGCCTCCCTTCCCCTGAGAGGGGCACCTGGACCCTCCTGGCAGCTGAGGGACAGAGTGTCCAGGCACAAGGACACGGCCCCTGCACCCAGAGTCCCCTCTGCCAGCCCACATCTCAGCACCAGCTCTGACACTGGCATTTCACAGCACCTGCTCCAAAACCAAACTGGCTTCCCTGGCATCCATCCCTCCCACTGAATCCTCAGAGAAAAAGAAGCTGCTAGAGGAGATCTCCTTTTTCTTTTGGGTTAAGCATTGGAAGGAAAACACTCAAATTTACAGTAAGGTCACACAGACAAGCAGGGAGGAGGGGACAGACTAAGCTTAATGATCATTTAAACCCAGAATGTATTGATTAATGCAGCCATGTTAAATCCAAGCTACTCTCAGAGCAATATTCCAACATCAGCCAGGCAAACTAGAGGCTATGGCTGTTAGTCCCACAGTAGATTTCTTCTTCCTTTTGCTTGCACAAATATGATACAAACCTCAGAAGAATCTGACTGCAGGCACCTGCAACAGTTAAGAGGCCTTACACTCTAAATTACCTTGCTTTTGTTAGGCAGGTGAATGGTCCATAACATTCTTCCTGAAAGAAGGTTTTTCCCTTCAGAATTCAATTTATAAACTTACTCCTGCCAGGCTGTGATAGGAGCTGCTGTATAAACCTGAAAATGATGACTACTGGAATTCCATTCAAACCTCAGGAATCAATAGAAAGCAGACAAACGACCAAAGATAAAAGTTCCACCCAAGTGCAAAGAGCAAGGACTGCAGGATACCTCTCATTGTTTTTACAGGGGCTGCAGTCACCAAGCTGTGAAATAGAGACTGCACAATCTCATTTCAGCCTGAAAATCTGACCTGTGCTATCCACACAACCTGCCTGCTGGGAATGCCTCAGTTCCACAGGTATTTCCAAGCAAAAGGAGTCTCAAAAGACAATTTATTATGGGAAGGACAAATTATAATTTGCTGAGATATATTCCATTTGGTAAAAGCTTCTTGGAGATTGTGATCCTGCTTACCTTGAAGCAGCAGCTCTTCTGTAAGTTAATCACAGCCAACCTGCTTGGGTGTCACTCTGGTTCATCCAAACTTACCCACATAAACTTGTTTCTGTGGGCAGTAAAGAAATACCCAATCACAGCTCAACTGAACTGATATTGTCTGCAGGCAGCAGCAGCTCCATTGTAAACAGCTCTGCATTTTATTTATTGTTACAGTCCTTCTCACTCATACTGCCTGACAGACAAGCCAGGTGAGGACACGAACATATTAGAATTTAAAAGGGAAAAAAACTAAATACTTAAAAATCTGCCTTCCATTGAACAAAGCACAATATGCTTCAGTTGAAAAGGAAATTATCATTTGCCTAATACAAAAGAAACCCTTTGTCCCAATCACAGCCTACTCTGAAGGAATGACTTTCTTCCCTCCCTTAAAAAGCCAAATGGATGCAGTTCTGTAATTTTGGAGAGCTTTACACAGTGTGTTAAATTACAAGACAACCCATTGTAGGTTTATCAAATTGTGAGCCAGTGTGAGAGACAAAAAAGATTCTCATTGAGAGTGGGTGACAGAGTCTAAGTCACACAGAATTCAGTCTGTACTATGCTAGAACACAGTGAAATGAAAGATTGGTGCATCTATTATTCCAGGAATACTATGAAATATTTGGTAGTGAGCTATAAAACCTTCCTACTTTGAGATGCACTAAAAAAAATCCCATGAACAGATACAGTGGTTCACTTGCTGCATTCTTCACCTACTGCCCACCTGCTTTGATTCACAATTTCCTCTCACAAGGGTAAAAGCCAGGCTGGGAAATTCAGTAAGAGCACCACGGGAACATTCAAGTTGAGAAGCAATAGACAGATATTCCACTGGACACCACTGCTGATATTCAGTGATATTATCCACCACAGACACTCACTCGTGTGATATCAATCAGATTTTCATCTTGCTTCGTTAAAATTCGACACCAAAAAAAAAGAATAAAATTCTGAAAAATCAGAGAATGGTCAAATAACCACTTAAAAGTGCAGCAAAGGCATCTTCAATTTTAAGTCAACATTAATAAAATATTCTTGTTTTAACAATTACTATTGAAGTTGCATTTTATCCCAACACCAGATACACTTGAGACAATTTCCACTGGACTCACCATACTGGCAGCGAGGACCCTGGAATCCTGCAGGGCACTGGCACACCTGGGATCCTTCTTCAGAGCACTTCCCTCCATTGAAGCAAGTGCCAGCAGTGCAGAGCACTAGAGCACACAAACAGAATGGGACAGGCTATTTTAGCTATTTTGTGCCAAGGATCCTCCAGAAGTGCCTTTCTGACATAGCCCTGTTGCAACATGACCTTCCAAATAAGAAGAAACCCAGATTTTTATTTAAGTGCAAAGGCTGGACTGCAGCAGGACTTGGTATCATAGGTGTAACTACCTTGTTGATGAAGAAATTTAATAAAAATAAGACTTAGATATTGCAGTTTAACTTGAAGGTGCTTCAGAGGAAGAAGACAGGACTCAAAGCACTGCCTGAATCCAAAATAAGAACTGCTGGACAATAATGCAGGAATGGTTGAAAACCACTGATGCACTGGGAGGTATTATGTATGTGGAAGGGAATTACAATTCTCCCCTTCCTCTAACACAGAACAGTTTTATTTACAGTAACTTAAATTCCATATGCTTGAGCCAAACTTTCAAAAACTATCAAATATAAAAGAGTAATTCAACCACTTTAGAGCCTTAAAGAATTCAAAGCAAGTCTGCACTGCTCTTTTAGGAAGAAAATTTCATTTTGCCACTGGTGTTCACATACCTTCAACTTCTTTACACCAGAGATTAAAACACAGATTGTAAACATATTTTTGACTTCTTACAACTAAACAGGTGCACACTAAATATGCAGATTCAGGCTGAAACTAACAGGAATACCTCTCAGGCTTGTTTTTGTTTTTTAATTACAAAGAGACAATCATAAAAGCAAGCGCTCTGAATGCAGCCCTGAAGTTGGTATGAAGATTAAAAAATAAATAAGAACAGATGCTAACTTTCATACAGAAAACACAATTACTGACTAAACAGTAACAAAACTAAACACTGAGTAGGCTGCCATCTTCTACTGATGTCTTGTTAACAGTGGCTGAAGTGCTGCCTTATAATTTAAATTAAATTCCATTTTTTAGGAAAACATCCAATCATGATTAGAAATTAGTGATAGAAACGGGTTCTCATCAGATGGAGAACCACAGGGTAGAAATACAACTGCTTCAATGGCAACAGCAGAAGTGAAAATGCCAAAACCAGTCAGACTCCACAGCGAGTGCTACACCCAAGAAACAAGTGCCTCACAGCAGATTTCTCTGCATAATTTGGGTAACAGCAATAAATTTGGTTGGCCTGTCAAAGCCAGGCTGGCACAAAAATGCTGCAACAACTCCAATTAGAGTTTAGGCTGTTAATCTAAATTGTGTGGATTAAAATTAGAGCTATTTGCTACTTTTACATGAGCGCTTTTGTATTTTTAAAGGACATTTATTCCCCCATCGCCGGGGAAATCCCAGTTATAAATCACAAGAAACAAAATCCTTGTATCTAGAAGTGGGGATTCAGCAGGAAGGCAAGGCCTGAGGATGTCACCTCTTGGTTTTTTGTCCCAGTTTTGTCCCAACTCACAGTGCAGACAGCCGGGCTCCCCATCCCGCTGGGCCCAGCCGGGGCAGCACTTATAGACAGTCTGCTGCTCCATCCTGTACACCTGCTTGTAAATCGTGTAGTACCCAGACCTGTGGGGAAAGGAAGTTTAAGAGAGCAATCACAACTCCTATTCCACTCACTCCCACCTCACCAGCAGCACACTGTACTCATATGTCACATTTATGAGACGTTTTTTCAGCCTCCATCAGAAGTTCTCATTAAAAACGAGGCAAATAGAGCATCCTGATAACATCCCATAGCTCTGATATGCTATGGCCACACATTATTTTGAAGAATTTGTATTCAGGCTAGTCAAAGGTGAGTAATTTTTTTTTCTTTTTTTTTTTTCTTTTTTTTGCAATCAATTTTGGGTTTAGCTGTTGGGATCTCCCATCAGTTCTAAGCATGTGACAGAAATAGAAAGAAGTTCAATTTTTCAAAGTCAATGACTTGACAGCTGGGCTTCACCTGAACAAGAACAAGACAGGAACATTTTCTGATAGTGTAAAATTCTGAATCTAAAGCCAGCCACGAAGCTCATGAGCAACCCCAGACACATTAAAAACTCACATTTTCTACTCAGTAATAACCCAAATCTCAGGAGGACACTATGTCCATAACCACACATTTCAGATGAAACAGTTCACAACTTCTCTCACAAAAAAAAGTTAAAGAACTTGCACAAAGATTAGCAACAGAACCAATTTATAACAATAGATAATGTATTACCTTCTCTCATAGCTCACACACCACCTCCTCTTTGTGCAGCCTTGTTTCCACATCCTGACCATCCTACTGAAGGACTGAATACAGGGCTCCTGGTGTCCCACCAGTGCCAGCTCCAACACTGGGCACACATTTGGCCTGGGGGGAAAGGAAAAGATAATTTTTATTTCTAACACCAAATTTAGAAATCTAGAGAAATATACACAAAACTGTGCTGTGTGTAACGGTTTGAAACAGAATTTTTACTGGTGTTTGAACACACTGCAGCTCCAAGGCTTAGAAGGCAATTCAAGCTCCACACAAGTCAATGAAAGACTTACCACAGATTCAAGGGCAGATAAGATTTATCTAAACTACTGCTAGGGAAATTGTATATTCTGTAAGAGCCCCCCCTCGATATCAGTCCCCTCAGGGAAACACGTGAAATTCTTAAGAGGAAGTATCCTTGTTCTCTGCTGATTATTCCTAAAATAACAAGACCAAAATAAAAGCGCTGCTTTGGAGGATGATATGTCATCTTCATCCTGCTACCTAGCCAGAGTTACAAAAATAGCAGGATTGCAGGAGGTATGGAGGGTCAAAGAAAAGGCTACATGCTGATGGTTTTGCAGAGATTTTGCCTGCCTTATCCCAATTTCTTTGCCCTGGTATAAATCAGGAAATTCTGCATGACAGAAAACAACGGCATCAAACATGCAGGGTCTAACTAAAACCATAAAGCATGAGGGGTTTTGTCATCCTTGAAGGCAGGAACCAGTTGTGACACGAATGAAATTAATCCACTGATTTTTTTTGAGCAGTTTATAGATCTTTAGTGCAATAATTCCATCACCAATTCCCCAAGACAGCCTGGTGAGGCTTTGCAAGCACAAGCCTCAATAACTCAAATGCAGGGGGGAACAGGGACCTTCTACAGCCACCCTGGCAACACCACCACTCAGCAGACAAGTCCTCCCCCAAATGCCAGTCTGAGCCCTCCCCAAGCTAGAGAGTGATCAAGTAACACCCAGGCACACTTGTTTCCTCTGGCACTCCTCACATGTAGGAACGTGACCCTGTGCTAGAAAACCTGGGGGTGGCACTAATAAGAGAGCAGTTCTAGCCCAAGAGCTGCCTGGCAGCTGGTCATCATCACTTACACTGGATATTGTTAATATCTCATTCTGGATTTATGGTGCTTTTTATCTCTGAGGCTCCCTATTAAGCCTGAACACCACACAAGGTAGCTGTGCTAACGAGAGAACATCCTTCATCCACGAGTCTTCAAGTAGTTTACAAATATCATTAAATTAAGCCTGGGCAGAACAAGGAAACACTGTAATCATGATCAATTTTACTGCTGAGCTGAACGCTTGGAAGGAGCCCTGCCTGGATCAAACCACAACAGTCCCAGTGCTCTGCAGAACGCTGTCAGTACCCCATGGAGCATGGGACACCCAGCCAGGTCTCCCAAAGGCACCACAGCTCCAAGGGAACACCTGGGACATCATCTCAGGGTCAAGAGGACCTCTGCCCAACAAGGACACTTCAGGAGGAGGAACAGAGCAGATTCAAACACAATCCAAACAGCCCTCAGGAATTCAGGTAGCACACGTAAAGGAAGTTAGGAGAAGAAAGCCCTCAACTGCAAGCTCTGATTGTCCTATATCACCATGGGGAAAAAAAGTAAAGAATCCATTTGTACTGGAACACCTGACCTTGACAGAAGTCACTTTCCTGAACTAGAATATCTGTTTCTCCCATATCTGTTTTTCTCCCAGGCTTTAGAGCAATTGGAGCAATCATCTCCATCATCCTAAGCCACACTGCCAGTGGACATCCCTCCATGTTCTTCCTCCTCCACTGCACAGTCCATACTCAATATTGCTCCCTTTTTCCCATTCCTCAGGTCTGCCCTGGGTGCCACCACCTCAAAGCAGAACAGGAGATGGTCACAGCCCAGTTTCAGATTGCCTTAAATTCCTCAAGCAACCAGCCTTCCCCCACATTCCCATTGTCACCTCCATTATTTAGCAATCCTTCCCATGTGTCCCAGCTACCCCATCCCTCCAGAATTACCTCCCCATTTAGCATGTTTAGCTGAAGTTCAGAGCCATTGTTCCCAAGCCATTCTTAGCACTAAGTCTGCCATTTGTTTCCCATCCCAAGAAGATCTCTGTGTGCCCAAAATCTTGCCTGTTTTTCCTCCTTTCCATTACGTCAGCTGGTCTAATAAAACCCTTGCCTTACTTAGCAACCATGCCTCACTTAGAAGGCTTTTTAAAATGACTCTCCCTCCAGTGAATAGAACATCATGTTCTGATAATTCATGCATATCTCCTTTTATTAGAATTGCCTAAAACTTCCCAGATAAAGGTACATTCATATGCATCGCTCTTCCATAAATAAAAGAGAGGAGCTGACAATTGTTGTAATGACACACTGAGCCCATCCCACAAGTTCCTCCTCATGTGATATTGCCATGTTTCCAGGAATAGCAGTATTGACTTCTAGGATATAGTTAATGGGAACAAATGATGCTCACAGAACAAAACAAGCCAGCAGCAGAGTCATACGTTTATGAAGATTTATTCAAAGTAAGCCATTCCTCCTTGATGCCCTTGGGATAATTTAAAGGCAGATATCAAAACTGCTGAAACACTATAATTAAATTGCAGCAATTGCATAACACGCAACCCTGTGCTGGCAAAGCTGGGAATCAAACATGCCCTCTCCAACAATTCAGCATCTTCACAGCTCCCCACACGCCCAGTCAACATGGCAGCTTTTAAGCCATCTGACTCACTTGGTACCTCACCTCTAAACTTCAGAGCAGCTTCTGGAGCAAGGCTACAGCTAGTGAAGGTACAATTTAGCACCGTGGGAATTGGCTAATTAGAGGCCATCCAGGACTAAGCTGAAGCCTCAAGTGGATGTAGCAGTGTATTAGAGAACAGCTCCCATTTTACTGCTGTGCCCTTTGCATTCAGAAGGTATTTCTTAATGGGAGTTTAAGTGTTAAAACAAGCAAAAGACTCAAAGGCATATTATGGGCCACGATTTGATTGATACACCAGTCCCTTTAAACCTTTTTGCACTGGTGCTCTGTGCTAGCCAAGGCTAACACCAAAGCTATTATTAGCTTGTCAGTCTGACTCAGGCAAGGCAGAAAGCTCTCTTAATATTTGCATTAGCAGACTGCCCTTTAAACAAAGACACCCTACACACTTCCAGCTCAAGACTTGAGATTCTAATGAACAGATAATTAGACCAACACGGAGCAAGAGCAGCCTGGGCTAATCATATGGCTGTGGTGCCTGTGAACCACTGCACAACAGGAAAAGTTCAGAGAAAATTAAAAGCATCTCCAGGCAGGATGTAATTCGTTCCTGCATTTGGAATTTTAAGAAGAAGAGGAATAGATCACAAAACCACAGAATGGTTTGAGCTGGAAAGGACCTTAAAGATCACTCAGTTCCAAGCCCCTGCCTTGGGCAGAGACACCTTCCACTATCCCAGGTTGCTCCAAGCCCCGTCCAGCCTGGCCTTGGACACTGCCATTTGTAAAGGTCCATCATATCTCTGTGAGAGGGATATTTTGTTTTTCTGCCCAACACCTGGAATGCCAAAGTACAGTCTCTCACTCTACCCATCTACTTTTTCCCAGCTCAATACAAGAAGCTAAAGGTAGGCAGATTTAACAGCAGTGAGAGAACGAACACAGATCAAGATATCCCTAAAGATTTCTTTCAACAGCACAAACTTTAAATCAAAACATTAACGAATACGAATTTGGCTGTCTGATTTCAGGTCTTTCCACAGAGACTCCGTGAATGACACCACCTTCTACACCAAGTCAGACAGCTGTTAACATCTCCCTAAAAATGAGATGCTGCAGCCTGCATAGCCTCAGCTGACGAATTTGCAGCCTGAACACTATTGATCTTCCCATAAATCAGTCAATAGATGAAATCTGTCACAAGGAGCAACTTGCTGGAATTCTGTATTTTCAAAACACTAATTGGTTGCTGCTCCTTCCCCTTATGCTGCTATTAAAAGTTTAGAAAACCACAGTCTGCTTATTCCGTTTTAGTTTGAAAAGATCAAATAGGAGTTTTCTTAAGGGAACCAAGATTACAGTCAGGGCTAAATTCTCCACTGCTGTGATGATAACTGGTTTTGCACTAGAGATACACTGATGTTGATCTGAAAATAGTTGTACACTGCTACAAAGGATTTGGTCAGAAACTTTTTGGGTTAACTGTCTGAATCCCCTCACACCTGCAGCACCTCAGCAAAACATCACCAACTGTCTTATAAAAAAGACCTCTAGAAAGACAAGGTGGCACCCTGCAGAAACATGTGGCACTGCAGAGGAGAAACAGCCAGCAGCATGATGTTGTATGCAAAAGAGATGTTGATTAAAAGTTGTTAATCTATAAGATCTCAATTGGAAAGGAGAAAAAAACCCCAAATTTTATTTGAACACAGAAAAAGAGAAGTCAAATCAGAAAATAGGCCACAGAAACACAAGGTCCAAAGAACAAGTTACATGTATTTGCTTACATACATAAATTTTGTCTCTAGATACATATTGCTTAATAATTCACAAAGGCCAGAATGCCAGAAAAGGCTTTTATTTTTTTAAACTGCCAGGCTCCCCTTTCTACTCTTAATCTATTTTAAGGCTCATTTCCCTGATCAAATTAATCAGCACTACCAGAGACAATTAGGACATCCTGCTCCCTTGACCACTAATCAATCCCTGCTCTCTCCTGATCCTGTATCAATATTTGTGATGTTTATAGCCCCTCTGGGACATGGATTGTAAGCACCAAGCTCATTTAGATTAGGTCTCATTATCACTGCTGTTCTCTGGCTCTGTGCATGGAGGTCCACCACACAAGGCTCCCCTCATCCCACAGGTTACTAATGCACTGCTGTGTCTTACTCACATCCTCTCCCTGATTAGATGGAGCAGCTAAATATCATGAGAGTTCCTTCAGCCTTTGTGCCCTGCATCTAGATGAAGATCAAATCAATAGGAGATGATTAATTACACACTCAGCTATTATAACAACAATAAGATTTTTAGTTCTCGCCGCTATCAGAGTGCGGCGCCTGTCGTTTTCCTTCCACTTAACCATCCTCCTCCCTCCCCCAGGACAGAATAATCTATTTTGGTTGGCAAGAAAAGCAGAAGATAAACATGCACATCCAGATCATTTAACCATGATTGGCCAAGCCACCTGGGGTTTTTTGCATTTTAAAATCAGGGAGGGATATTTTTTTCTTTTAGCATCATGTAGATTCAATCTCCAGCAACACCCAGTTCTACAGTCCTGGCTACTACATCCAGGAGAGCACCAGCCCCACTGCCAGTGACCAGGCCTGCAAAGCCCCAAGCAGCACAAACACTCAGCCTTACAAACCAGCACCCCAAGGATCTCTCTCTCAATTAGGAAACCATGTGGGATATCACATAAAGGAGGCTAAGAAATAGTTGGCATGCACTCATTGTTAAGACAAAGCACATAAGGGTCCCAAATCCACCCTCAGCTGAGGATGTAGAAGTGTGAAATCAGGGAGGAAAGCCCTGAGTAGGGGCAGTCACCTCTAGGTGTAATTTCACATTAACTACTCCCATTGCCATTATCACTGCCCTGCAGAGGGGTTTGCAGCACAGGTCCCCAGTAAATCTGCCAGGTGCACACACCTGAGCTTCTCTGGCAGGAAGGCACAAAGGGACCTGATGTTAAAACATTAACACAAAAATCATTCAAAGTGTCACACCACGTCGTCAAAAGGAGAGAAAGCTCACTCTGGTTTACAGCAAGTGCCACACTGTTTGACAATTAAATGAGTTAGAAAGCACTAAAATCCTCAGTTCTATTTTGGCAACCATATCGAGGAATTGTTAACTGCTTTTTTGGTGGTTGCCAGATTTTAACAGTTTCAAAGCAAAACTTTTTTTTTTAAAGCTTACTTTTAAAATAACATGTAATATGTAACTCCCAGTCAAACTGAAACAAACGTGATTACATCTAATGTATGCAGTATCTGTAAGAAAAATACCTACATGCCAACATTTTAGGTGTTAAAATATTCCAAGTCTTTTACTCCCCTATAAATCATTAGCTTGATACCAGTGATAACCAATGTCCATTTTTTTGAGGGGTTTTGTTTGGTTGGGGGTTTTTGTTTGTTTGCTTTAACATTAAGGAAACTTGGTTAAGCTAAATATTTAATTAATTTTAACCACAGAAAAACTAACACGCATGCATTAGTGGATCAGTGTTCAGCAGTGGCAAACTAGAAGGGGGGTAAAAAAATCTCAATTTATATCTTTTGGATGAGAAACTTATGCTGAGGTTCTAAATGACCCACAGTTCCTGGTGTTACTCCACAGAGAGAGATGGACAGGCTTTGACTCACAATTATAAGATACAAGCAATATAATGATGAGAGAAGTTTATACAGCTGTATTTTTCACCAGTGATGGTGCACTGGTCAGGCAGGGAGAGCACCAGCAATTACAAACCACTGAAGAGTCTCCTGAGGGTTGAGGTGTATAAAAACTCATTTCCTTCAGAGGAATATTCCAACCTGAGAAGACCAGGCCCAAAATACCCAATTGTTTCATAATTTATGGGGATTTCTTCCTTAAAAAACAGTACAGAGCACCCTATGAAGCCTCTTCCCAGGCACATCCTGAGATATTATGCTAAATTTTCAATATTGAATTAGGCTGTGTACATAAAAACATGGTCTGGGCATGGCATTCTCTTCTAAACAAGACTTTGTGCCAAGTTCTGCTCTGACTTACAAAGGGAAGACAGCAATGTGCTGCTACTAAAGAACACAAAAACAAGTGTCAGCACTCTGACTTAAACAATATTCCCCTTTCCACACACAAATATTCACCCACAGGTCAAAGGCACTGGAATGGAGCTCGTTGTACACATTAAAGCCCACATCATCTCACACCAAAGGCAGAAATATCAAGTTCTCCTCTGGAACAATTAATGATTAGTTTTAAACCAAGGCTAGCCTGGAATCCAAAGCACAAACTACATATGTTCAGGACATCATTTTAAAATGCTTTGATTTCGCAGTAATGAAAGGAAATTTCTTTCTGCTCAGAAATAAATAAAAGCAATAGATTTGAGAGGGAACGTAAGCAATAACAGGCTTGAATTTCAGAGGAAGGAAATCTATTAACTGTGTTCAAAGAGACAAGGTATTTAATTGGTGAATAACACAAGTCTGCAATATGGGCTGTTAACCCTCTGGGAGCCAAAGTGTCACTTCCATCGAAGTTCTGCTAAAAAGTCACCTGGAGCCCAGGTCTGCCACCACAGATAATCTCATCCCTCCTCACCAGGGGGTTTCTTCAAATTTATTAAAAATATTCCACAGTCTCTCATACCTAGATCATGGCACGCCTAGAACTAGGGAAAAACAGGCAATGCTGGATATAAACAATGCAGAAGAAAAGTCAACGCAAAACCCAGGCAATTTTCCCAAGAAATACTGCAAAGACACATTTCAAACACATTAAACTATTGCATAAATAACTATAGCAACATTCCATAACAATTACACCTAAAGAAACCTGACAAGTTTTTTCCTCTTAGAGTGTATTTTTGGAGGGTAATGTGAGAAGTCAAATCCCATTAAAAGTGAAGGGGCATTCCCCTTCACGTTCTTACCTTAAATGTGCAGATTTAGGAACCATACAGTATGTGTAAGCCACTGTGATTATGAGCAGGAAATTTCTAAACCTCTTGTGAGATTTCTTGTGAGAACCATTTTATGATGTCTCTGATACAAACCCAGGAATTTCTAAAACTGGAAAATATTTACAGTTCAAGTTCATCTTTGACAAATCTAACAACTTCAGGCTATCAGATTTTATTATCCTGTCTTACAGCTATTTCAGAGTTTAGGAGAAAGTCTTGATCTCATTTTTCTCCTGAAGAGCAGGAAAATGTCATAAATCAGGGCAAGTACAGTACCACCATGACACTCATTCATTATCTTTAAGTCTCCTGACAGTGAATATACTGGGGCAGAAGAAGAGGAAAAGAGCGCTTTGCCATCTGTTAAAAGACTAAATTCAAAATTAATATTCCTCCAGGAGCTGTGAAACAGAAGCTTTAAGTGTAAAATCTTGAGAAATGGGATTCTGTGCTGTAATGCTGACCAGCAGGAGCTCTATCTGGTGGCAACATCCTGTAGTGCACAGGCTAAAAAGACTATTTTTGTTCAGTGTGATGTTCACATTCACAAAGATGAGCAACACCTCAGTCTCCAACTGCAAATTAAAGGACTGGAGGGGCAGGAATGGGGAAATGAGGGGATGAAACCACCATAAACTTTTATGCCAAAGCATTTAAACCATGCTTACTAAAATCACATTATCCAAGCCTCAAAGGCTGGAGTAGCAGCTCTTCAGGACTAGTGAGGGTTTACTGCAACCCTATGGATCCTGAGCAGGCAGGAAGGGGAAGAAGGGCTTGAGGTTTCAGTTGAAAATATGTTAGGTAAAATTCAGTAGCCTAAATCAAAATTTGTCAGTGACTCTCTCAGTTGACAGCATCGCTTCAACTGAGGTTTAAAGAGAAATACTTAATCTCACCTGATGTACAAATTCAATACTAAATTAAACTGTGGTACAAATTTAAATGCACCACTAGCAAACCAGGTCCTTATTTTCACCAGAAAAACCTGCAATTTTTTTTTTACTAGAAAACCTCCAAGTGTAAGATAACCCACCCAAAGAAATGGAAGGAGATTCCACTACATTATTCAGTTCTGCTCAAAAAAGTAAATGTACTTTAAGCCCTTATTTAATGCTAGGAAGACAAGCTTTCCTCACACCTGCAAATTGACATCACTGGAGGTGAAAATAAAGTATATTGGCTAAACAGCCAATACATTGAGACAATTTCTCACCAAGAAATGATTACACAATCTACTTTTCACATCATTTGGACAGTATCATAAAAAATTCCAGGCTCCAAGTTTAAGTTGTATCTCCATATACTTTATGGAAGCATTTCTCACTTTGTTTTTTGCATTGCATTCCAGATACTCAAACTGACATGCAATTTGTTCTGCTGTAACAATCACAACTCAGAGGCATCTCCTCATATGGAAATGCTTTGCACAACAGCAGTTAATTCTTGAAATGCGTTCCATCAAAAAAAAAAGTGAACTTTGCCTTTTTAAATTATACCTTAAAAGAGATTTTTATTTATGTCACTTGAAGGTAGTGTCCACAGCCACATCTGCTTGCAGTGGTGCAAAACCAGTCCTGTGTAACTGCACCCAACAGCTGGTGGGCCAAGTTTACTCGAGGTTTGCAAATGCAGATAACACGTGGATGCTAGATATTGCTTTTGGGAATGTGATTTATCAGGAGGAGCACAGGAAAGCTGATAGTGCCCCAGAGAATTGAAGAAGCAGGAAAACAGTTACTCAGCCAGGAATCCAGCTCTACATCCAGGTGTTCCTTGGAATGCGACCAGACTGCTTATGGATAAAGTGAAAATATGCAGATACAACATGTGAGCAGTAAAGAAAAACCCTAAGCAAAACAGTTTTATTGCAAGACTGAGACTGGATCCTCTAAAAGCAAACCAGCCCCTTTAGATGTCATCCTGGAGCTGCAAATCCACAGAGTGAGTAAAGGGGCTTAATGCTGACAGGAACAAAACTCATCTCCTGAATTTTTCAGAGAAGTCCTCACCCATCTCACCTGGGAACAGAAGAATCCATTCTTGAGCCCTCTCCCAGTCCTAACTCTGAAAGGTGATATTTACTGCACAAAGGGGGTTCCCAGCACATACCTCATAACTCCACTGCCTCTGCTCTGTCCTGCATCTCTAACAACGAGCAGACATCTGTACTGCTCAAACTCCCAGGGGAATGTTTGTCTGGGAGAGGATTTACCACTGCTGACAGCAACTCAAGTCCTCTTTTAGTTCCCTTTTCTGCACTGTCCCACAACTACCCCCTGACTTCTGTGAAGCCCAATGCTGAACATGAACCCAATGCTAGATAAGCACACATCACACTTGCATTGTCTTACACGCTCCAGTTTTGGGCTAGAGACCTCACTACAAAGTGTTAAAAATGTTCTTTTTACCATGATACATGGTTAATTCCCCATTTAAAGGCCAAAATATGCTTTACAATGCAAATGGCTTATCTGTTCTCTGGTCATTGCAGAGTTCTCTGAAGTTCTATTAGAGGATCATCAAGGGCTAATTGTATGGAAAAGGAGTTGATAGAAATATCTCATCATTCTGTAATCTGTTCTACATTACATCTCCTCAGGGGGCTTGGAAGCAGAACACCAACATCCACACAGATCCCTCGCATTTCTAGCTAGGAGCAAACGCTCAAGTTAGCAACAGAACAAAAACAATTATGAAGAATATCCTGTATAGCCTCAGCCACATAAGATCTCAATCAAAACAACAGCAAAGAACACACTCAGCACGGTACGTTCCAAGGGATACATTTGCTGTTCTGATTTCATTGACTGCAGATGACCAACGCCAGAAGAACAAACCAGAACTGATAGAAAAAGGCAATTCATTAAAAAAATCCTCCTGGACATTTCACTGTTTCTTGGTGAAAGCTGGCAGACTCACTCCTGAAGGGTGGTGACATCTTGCATTTCTGCTTACACCAAAGGTAAAGTTCCTAAATAGCAAGGAAGTTTGAAATAATACTTATACTGGCTCAAACTCGGGAAAAGCAGGAAGAATGGCAGTAATTTCAGAGCATTACTCTTGGGAAAAGCACTCAAGGCTCTGACACAGGTCTGAGGGTTTGGATGGTTGTTCCTGGTTGCTGCTGGCTGACAGTGACTCCAGCCCAGCAGCAACATCCTCACACAGCATCATTTCCAAAAGGGAATGTTTCCTCTGTTCTTTCAGTGACACACTCTTTAAAAAGGTAAAAGCAAGCAAAAATTGTTTGGAGGCAATTCCCAGTTAACAGCACCTCCAGCTTCAAAAGTGCAGAATCATAGTTATTACTGATGTCAAATGCAACCAGATTAATGTAGGCCAATGCTATTCCTCCTCCTGATAGAGTAACTGCTCAGAAAGAGAGCACGAAGCATGCCTGAAAGAAACACAGAGCACTTTTAACAAAGGAAGATGTTTTACCACAGAATGAGCTTAACTTCTCTACTGTGATGGATACTTCATGCTCCAGCAAAATGGAGTAATATAAACCACCTTAAAAGCACTTCTGGTAAATGCCGTGTAAATATGTATTGCAAAGAAAGCCAGTGAGCAATAGGCTTGGAAATCTCAATTTTCAGACGGAATAAAGAACTAAACTGAAAGCAAATACAAGACATTAATTATGAAAGAGTGGGATGAAGTTGATGAAGATAAAACCCAGGAAGGTAAGAGAGGTTAGAAATTAGGGGATACACAGACATTTGACAAGGCTATTGTCAGGCTGCCTTGAGAGTGGGGAGCAGGGGGCACAACATTCCTTAGAACACAAGACGAGAAAGGTACACAAGGCAGGCAACAGCTCCCAGCAACACTCAATTTCAACACGCAAAAACTTTAACCACCGATTCTGTGCATGCGGCCAGCTACTCTTTTCTTAGAATCTGACCAGAAAACTACCTCGGGACACACACGTTCCACTGCATTCACAACAAAGGGCATTTGTTGCTCATGCCGTGCAGAACCAACCCCTCCGAGAAACTTCCCCGGCACGGCAGCAGCCGCACACGTGCGACCCNACCACCTTAAAAGCACTTCTGGTAAATGCCGTGTAAATATGTATTGCAAAGAAAGCCAGTGAGCAATAGGCTTGGAAATCTCAATTTTCAGACGGAATAAAGAACTAAACTGAAAGCAAATACAAGACATTAATTATGAAAGAGTGGGATGAAGTTGATGAAGATAAAACCCAGGAAGGTAAGAGAGGTTAGAAATTAGGGGATACACAGACATTTGACAAGGCTATTGTCAGGCTGCCTTGAGAGTGGGGAGCAGGGGGGCACAACATTCCTTAGAACACAAGACGAGAAAGGTACACAAGGCAGGCAACAGCTCCCAGCAACACTCAATTTCAACACGCAAAAACTTTAACCACCGATTCTGTGCATGCGGCCAGCTACTCTTTTCTTAGAATCTGACCAGAAAACTACCTCGGGACACACACGTTCCACTGCATTCACAACAAAGGGCATTTGTTGCTCATGCCGTGCAGAACCAACCCCTCCGAGAAACTTCCCCGGCACGGCAGCAGCCGCACACGTGCGACCCCGAGTTCTTTGTGCGCGCTCCCGGCCGCGGCTGGATGCTCGCCGCTGGATGCTCGCCGCTGGATGCTCGCCGCTCGCCGCTCGCCTCGCTGCCCTTCCCGCACGCCTTCCCAGCCGCGGCCCCGACCTTTGTCCTGCTGCTCGCCCCGGCTCGGGCTCAGCTCCCCAGGCTCCGTGCTTGAAGGCGAAGGCAGGAGCAGCCCCGGAGCTGCCTCCATCTCCCGCGGCCAAGCCAAGCCAAGCCCCCCCTCGTCCCCGGGAGCCCCGCAAGCCCCATCCAGGACAACTCTGCGGGCCGGGACCTGCGCTGGGGGACGCGCGGAGTTACGGCGAGCCCACCCAAACTTTCCCTGCCGCTCCGGGGACCCGAGGGGCGCAGGAGCCTCCCCGCAGGGCCACAGGCGGCGCGTCCCGGCCGTGCTGTCCCCGCCGAGCCCCGCACACTCACATGCCCCGCTGCAGCCGCGGCTCCGCGGCCAGAGCGCAGCCCAGCAGCACGGAGAGCAGCGCCGGGCCGGCTCGCATGGCGCTGCCGGGGGAGGGAGGACGCAGCGCCGGCTGAAGCAGCAGCAGCACCCGCAGCAGCACCAGCCCCGGCCCCCAAATCATTTAAAGCGGCGGCACAGCCGCGCCACGGGCGGGGCGGGCCCGGCCCGGCCCCATCCCCGCCCCCGGCCCGCCGGGCACAGCCCCGCCCGCGGCGCCGGCAGCGGGGAGCGGAGTGCGCCCGGCTGTGCCGTGTCCCGGGAGCTCCCCGCGGGAATACTGCTGTGTTCCTGCTGCAAAGGGAGCTTCTCCTGCTCCGCACCCCCGCTGGGAGCCGCTCCGGGAGGACGGAGGCGGAGGAGAGGGGCACGGGGGTGTTTCCAGTGTCCGTGCGCAGGGATGCGCAGCCTGCCGCCCCAGCCGCCCTGCTCTCCCTTCGCTGCCGGGATGCCGAGCGCGTTCTGCTGCACTGACAGAGACGCATCTCGGCTGCTCTTTATTTCCTCTGGTCCTTCTTTGTTCTGTACAGGATGCCCGCTGCAATCATATCTGAGCGCTTCCGAGAGGCAACCGTGAAAATAAACGCGTTTAACATCTTGAGGGAGGGATGACACCGCTACTGCTGAGAGTTAGTGACAGCAAGAACATAAAACCGGGAACTGAGGAGTGGTTTTTAAACCCCAGAGCTGCCTGCCGTCCTCTAGACCATCCTCTCATCTTTATGATCTCTCCAGACCTTTACTGCTGTCAAAACACAACTCTTTCCTCTTTACCGCTGAGAGAAGGGAGACCAACTGACCTGGAAAGGGAACTGTGCATAGTGGCAAATAAAAAAATGAGAAAAACACACCTTAGGCGGTTTATGATCTAATGCAGGTCTCCGGGTGCATTACACCGCGGTTTCCCTCTCTCCAGAGAGCTGTGACTAACCAGGCACGGGGCTGTGAACAGCAGATGGGCCCCGAGCCAGCCAGCACTAAAACTGCTTTTTTGATTCCTTTCCACTCCGATGGAATGGGCTTGGTGTCCCCTTGCTCTGAGGTAGCTCCTGCACAAATCTGTGACAGACACAACTGGCTGGGTGCACCGGCATCCTCACCAGTCAGGAGTCAGCCTCTGTTTTACAGAGCATTAATTTATCTCCCTTTCAGCCCTGTAACACGATACACCCACTTCTCATTTTACACACACTTTACAAGTGGTTTCCTGTATGGTTTTTATTTTCCAAGGCCTTTGCTAAAGTAGGTAAACATTTACCATTCATAACAAGAAAGCTGGTTTTGTATTGTTCATGGCTTTGAAGCTTGCATGGACATGATCCCTTTGAGATTTTAGCAACTGATTTCTTTTTCATGGGGAAGAAAACACACAGCCCTTATCTGGCCTTAGAGCAGAATAATTGTACCCTGAAATTTCCAATGAATGGCTGAGTCTTTCTTGTGTTTGGAGTAGTTTTAACTCCACAGGACCTTGTGTTGAGCTAATCTCATTGCCTCCCCTAGAGCACACAGTTTTTAATAATTTTATTTCTTAAACCCCAGGAAAATCTTTCTTCATAAAATAATAGACATTCATTATGTCAAGGCTGAGTGTTCGTTATGTCCTGTGATGTCATCCCAACCTGGATTATTTTCAGGATCACATAATGGCAAAATAGCAAAGGATCTCATTCCTCAGTTGTTGGGTTTTTTTCCAGGAGAGGTAAATTAGTCTTAAAAAAACACTTTCATTTTTTCCATCTTAAGGAACTGAAACTATTCAGCGTTGTTCTTCAAAGCTGTATGTGATCATTACAAATTATACACAACATTTATTATACCCAGTTGTTAAGAATAATGGACCAGCAACGTGCAAACTGGGAGGTACTGAAATGCAGAGTGAAGGCCACTTAATAGATGAGACTTTTGCCTGGGGGCCACACAGCAAAATGCAGCTGCAGCCCACCTCTGGAGTAAAACATCCCTGCTTTCTGGGCAGGAGGCTTTAGCTGCTGTGACCTTGACATTGTCCTGAACTCCAAAGTCAACCCAGTCAGTGCAATGTGTTCTTCTTACAAATCTAATGGTTTCTCCTCAGCTGTGCTTTAATTGAGAATATCCTGCAGAGCTGTTGACTTTAATGGGCCAATTCCCATGGGTAGAGTTGCAGCATTGGTGGAAGGAGTTTCAAAGCCTCCTGAGATAATTGATCTGCTGGGATCCCAAGTCAGTTAAACCTTCAGACCTGACACAGAGGTAGAAGCTGACTCATTTATTCCAGTTCTTACACTGGGCTCTGGTAAAAAGGGCACTGGAAACAGAATTAGTGACTTCTTTATGTTCCACATCCTTGCTATGACCAACCAGGCACATTCCTGCTGTCCTGAAATTTATTTGCTCTAAGTCCTGCATCTTTGACCTCAGCATCTACAAACAACACCCTGGCCACTACCAAAGCAGTCACTGGACATGTTGACCAGGGCTCCCTTCCTGACTGGGAAAAGGAGTAAATTAAATTGCATCTTGCTCAGCTAAACCAGCTTTTGAACTGAGCAGGTAAAGTGCCAATTCCCCTTGGTGGCTTTGTGCAGTTAAAATGGGATGCAATTGCCTAGAGTACAAGTGGTTAGGGAAAAAAACCAGCTCGTGCCCTCCATATAGTACTGAAGGACTTTCTAAGGGATGGAAATTGCATTATTCTCCTCTCTTGTTGATCAGAAAATTGTTCTGTCAGATTCCAGTGCAATCCAAATTCAGCACATTATTTACAACACTGTCCAGATCACGAATTCTGTAAAAGATTTGGTATCCCTCACAATGTTCCATCCCATCCTCTCCACTTTAAAGCATATTCCCCCCCTCATTAGCATTTTAATTTTGATGTGTAATTTCCTACAAACAGGCTGTGACAGTTGTTGTGTATCCCCAAGCATGAACGAGTGTTGCCCAAAACTTTGAGTCAGTGTCACACCATCCTGTTCTATTTTCATTTTCCTGTCTAATTCTCAGTATCTCCATTGCCAGTCTTTTTAAATTGTAGCTAGTTACAGGATTTAACAGTCCCTCCTGATATAAAGAAATTTTCGTGCAGAGATTGTAATTAGGAAGGCTGAGCTCTGTTCTGTTATTAGCAGAATTGTGATTTTTGGAGTGGTGGGTTAATTGCTAATAACCATATGCAATGCTTCTGTCAAGATGTTTCCCATTACAGTAATTAACTTAGCAGCTGGGGTAACAGACATTTACCATTTGTCTTCACAGTATCCCTGATTTAGGATTGTTCCAAAACCCTTTTTGGATTCTGTTTGCTCAATTCCCAGGTGTAAGATGAAAAAGAGGGGAAGCTGAGGAGGGGAGGTCTGGGAAGAATAAGTTGTAGGGATAGTACCTGTTTCAGATGTAACGTGTCTATCAGAGTATCCTCAGGAATTCTGGATTTTTCTTCACTAATCTTAGCCTTGGACCATCATTTTCATCAGCACCGACTGAGTGGAGAGCATGGCAGGGCAGCCTAAAACAGAGAATGTTTTCAGAAATGATTACTCAGATGCTCAAATTAATCTGATCATTGTTGAGGATTTATTAAATGAAAAGTGCAGAGTTTTTCATTGCCTATTCATATCCTTAAACCTCAAAATCCCTATGGTAGGGGATTTTTTTCTTCATGTTTTGTAGTCAACTATTTAGATATAAACATTTTTTGTTAATTACTTCCTTTCTCTGCTGTCTCACTGGAGCTCCTTCCTTCACAGAGCTGTGCCAGAATTACAGTAATGTTATTACCTATATGGCCAACCTGAAAATTAAGAAGAAAATAAAGTTGTTCTCTGAAGCCCGATCACATGACAGAGCAATAGCAGTTTTGTTGATTTAATTCATCAACAGAATATAGTGAAAGGATTCATTTCATTTACAAGATAATTTTAAAGACTTTTAAGACCATGATGCCAGATTTATCTTTTTTTTTTTTAAAGTTTGTTCTGGCCAGAGCAAAATCTGTACAATGCTGCATTAAAGAAAGTTTCTTAATACCCTTAAAGATGTAAAGCAGCATGCCAAGGGCACAGGAAGCTTTCTCTGTTGCAAGGAATTGGCTTTGCTCCACTGCAAGGAATGGGGGAATGCTAATTTACAGCAACTGAGGATCTAGCCCGCCTTGTTAATCATAATTATGGACTTATTTGGGGAGGTGCATTTGCTAAAGTAGTTGGGGGAGACAAGAAAATTAAGTTAAAATTATTTTCTTCCACGGGAGGTAAAAGTAGTACATAAATAAATACTTGGTGTTGCAGTAGATCTTTAAAACCTACAATAGTTTTCTGGCACTGTAGCATCCTGTGATATTTTTTCCTCCAGCACATAATAGTAAGTTTCTGATAATAGTGCTCACAGACAGCTTTGATTATAACCACTTGTCAGGGAATGGATAACTAGGAAAATAACACCATATTCAACTGTAAAAAATGCTGCCTGGAGTACATTAACACAGTGATAATTTCTGCTAATAGCAGCCCCCGAACCCCATCCATTAGCTTGGAATTGAAATTCCTGCTTCATTTCTATCTTTCTGAGCATTTCTGCCCTCTGACCCTCTCTCCCATCACTTGGGAGCAGCAGAGCCACCCACAGACACCAGGAGGAAGGACAAACCCGCTGTGGTTGAGCAGACTGGTGGGGACTGGGGACAGGGACGCTGCTGGTGGCCCTCGCTTGGGCAGTGCCAGCACGGGGGATGGTGAATGTTTGTTCAGTAGGTTTGCATTCTGGGGGAATCTTCTGTCAGCCTCCTGCTCCTTCCCCAGCCACCTCCTCCCTGCCAACACAAGAGGCACCGGCTGCGCTCTGCCAGCGTAACAGGAATTGAGGTTTTCATTCATGATCCTTAGGAGGAGAGGGCAAGAGGGGTTGGAAGGCAGGGAAAATAGAAAAGGTCTGAACAATTCAACCCCAGAGCAGCAGAATCATGGAATCACAGAGTTGTGAAGGTTGGAAAAGACCTTCAGGATCATCAGAAGCAGCTGTCAACCACCGTGCCGTGGTGTCCTCCAGTGCCGCGTCCTCACGCTGTTTGAACGCTTCAGGGACAATGACCCCACCACTGCCCTGGCAAGTTTGTTCCAATGCTTAAAATCCCTTTCCATGAAGAAATTCTCCCTAATATCAACTCTAAACCTCCCCTGGCAAAACTTAGGAGCTTTTTCTCTTGTCCTGTCACTGGGACATGCCTGAGCCCCCCTCACTACAACCTCCCCTCAGGGTTTAGAGGGCAAGGAGGTGTCCCCTCACTCCACTCAGTCTCTCCAAACAGCAGAAATGTTCAAACAAAGCATTTCTTTTTGACATAATTAGGAGAAGCCCATTGATATTCAAGTCAGGACAGTATTTCTGGAGGGACCTATTACATCTGATTGGGAAAATAAAATGTTACCCACATCCACAATTACTTCTGTAAAGACCACTGATCTCATTCCTGAGCTTTTCTCTTTAGCGTTAGTTAACCAAAACTCTGGTAAGAACAGGCTCTTGACAATATAATCCTAAAATAAGTTTTATGTTGGCAGGCAATAGCAACTGGGAGTACTTTGATCTATTTCTGGATTTGGGATAACGACACTCCAATGAGTGGCTAATCTGGTGTGCTCGTGTACGTTCAAATTAAAATCACACATTAGGGGTAAGTCACATCTTCTCTGAACCTACACAGGTGAGAGCCAAATATAATTCTAAATGTAATGCAGCTGTTCCAGCCTCATCTCAACACAAAGGAAAGAATTAGGGTTTAGAAACTTCAGAGCAATCCATTTTTTTTTGGCAGAGCAGTGTATTACTAAATATTTTCTAGGAGGAACTATTTTATTTGGTTTTTAATTTTTTTTTTTTCACAGTGATTTTCTTTTGGCCACGCTGATACCCACCTGAAAAACCTGCAAGCAGCTGAACAAGCAACTCATTAAAAAATTTTAGCAGAGTATCTTCATGCTTGTGCATTCAGAGAAATCAAACTTGGGGTATTTGTGCTAGGAGTGTTTAAAGGCTCATCAAGTCAGGAGAGCCCTTGGAGACTTGGCCAATCTGATTATCAAATATTCCTGATCCATCCAGAGGACGAGAAATTTCAAAGAGTTATCCTCTAAGAAAATTGAAACGAATAAATGAAAAAAAAAATGAAAAACCATTAAAATATGTGCTAAAAGAGGTTTGCTGCCCCTGATGAATTTTTCAGTTGGTTCATAGCACAGTTCAGTGAGTGCCAGGGCAACTCTAAAGGGATGAAGTCAATCACACAAACCAGGCAGTAACAACACTGCAGCAACCTCAGCCTGTAGAACTCCAGCCTCAACCAGCACTGATACTTCAATCATTCTAATTTATCCTCCGGGGTAGGCAGCCCCCTCAAAATTGGGGTTTTAGATGTTCAAGCTGGTAACTCTCATGTACACCACTGAAAATGCAGTCACAAAATAAATCAAAGGAAAGCAGGGCTCAGAAGTCGGATTCTCCTCAGGGTTCCCCCGTCCCTTTGGAATTGCTGGTGGATCTCAGATGTGAGCTGAGCACATCACTGGGACTCAAAATACTAAAATTCAAAGGAATAAATGCTTTGTTTGTTTGCTTCCAATTAGGAGCTAATGAAATCCCAGGAACACACTTCCAGGTGATTTGTCACAGAACTGAAACTCCAGAGTGTTCCTGTGTGTAACTTCCCTCTCTGTCTGTTCTGCTGACACAACTAGACCACACTTCATTCTCCCAAAGACATTAGAGCATTACTTTACTGGTTTTTCCTCCAAATTACCTGCCTGGCTACTGTCACCATTGATCTTTTAAGTCCTTGACTGAGTAATCAGTCAGAGAGCTAATTAATGTAGTGGCTTGGAGGGAAGGATGAAATGAAAAAGGAGATTTTTTTCCTTATTCTTGATGTTTTTATTGCCTTTGAAAGGTGCTTTATCCGTAGCATAAAGGAGCATTTGTCTACACTTTTTCCTCCTGTCAGTTCACCTACTATAAATCTATTTCTCAACTATTAACAGAAAGCAGGAGAATTTCATGGAAATGGTGACACTGAAATTGAAGGAAAAAAGAAATCTAAGATTTTCTATTTGTTTTTCCCCTATTGACACTCACAGACTGAAGTGTGTATTTGGATTGAGCAGCAACTGCAAGACCTGACCCTGATTTTCAGATGGTTTTAGAACTA
Organism: Promerops cafer; assembly: GCA_013398275.1. NCBI lineage: Eukaryota > Metazoa > Chordata > Aves > Passeriformes > Nectariniidae > Promerops > Promerops cafer. The sequence goes on from VZSE01006255.1 coordinate 282,508, forward strand.
AACAGATGTTTTAATATTAAGATAACTTTTTTGTATTTTATAGAAAATGCAGGGTTTTTTCTTTCCTTCCTTCCTGCTGGGTCTGCTCACCAAGAATGACCTGTGTGATCTGCAACCCCCAAAATTTATCCAGATCCATTTCTAACCAAAATGGGTCAAGCTCAGGTGCCTGAAGATATGGTTTAAACACCACCATTCAGTCTGACTTTAGTCTGAGACCAAGGACGTGAGAAAAGGGAATCACAGAATAGTTTGAGCTGAAAGGGACCTTAAAGATCATCCAGTTCCACACCTTCCACTATCCCAGGTTGCTCCAAGCCCCATCCAACCTGACCTTGAGCACTTCCAGGGATGGGGCAGCCACAGCTTCTCAGGAATGCCCCATGCTAAAATATATATTCCAAAAGTACTCATCAGGGTCCATGATTTAAAAGAAAAAGAAATATTAAAATGCTAATAACCAAGTTCTCCTAAAAGAATTAATGAACTATTTAAAAGTTAGCAGTACATAGATCCTGTTTTCCTCATCCTGGATATCTAAGAATCATAGAGTATTCTTGTCACTGTAATAACTCTGATATGTGAAAAGATATTTAATTTCCTTTATTCTCAAGGAATTCTACATGCCCTGGAACAGCTCTGCGAGTCCACAGAGTTAACCCCATACTGCCATGCACACAGAGATGGATATTTACATATTCTACAGCAGGATTTAAACACTGCTGTCCACAGGGAGCTGATGAACCGAAAATGGTTTAATGAGCTTTCTCTTAAAATTCTTCGGGGAGGCAGATATTAGCATCAGCAGTATTTGTTGCTAAATGCAAATAAAATCATGATGCACGTGGGAATTGTGCTGCCCATGCTCCAGGAAACAGCGAGCACAGGGCTGCAGCAAGCAAGTGGCAATTAAATATTTCACACATGCCTGCGTGGCTCTTTATCTACAGCACCGTGGCCACATCCAGCAACAATTAATGGTGTTGGGATGGAATCCCCAACTCATAATTCTGTGATTAACTCGTGGAGAAACTCATTTCCTACAAAGGCTTACACAGGAAGTGTCTGAGAAACCCACGTTGCTATAAAGAATTACACAGAAAGAAATACAGCAGTCCAAAAAGCAGCCTGCCCTCCAAGACAATCAGCATTGCCTGGGCTGACTACTGCAAACTGAGCATGTTTTATTAATTCAAGTATCAAGACAATAATAAATTAAGCACCTAGATATACAGGGGGAAAAGTCAATGTCAGCAGTTACAGGCTTTTTAGACTTGACCTCCTAATTTGTGCAAAAAGCAAAAATATTTCTGAAGTTTACTATAATTAAAGATTAATATAAATGCTGTAAAGTTCTGAAAAGTTTATGAAGCTAAACCTTGCCAAACTAACTCAACATTTTTCTTCTATTATTGACTTTTTTAGATGCAAACTCTGATCTATAGACTTCAGCAAAGCATTTCTTAGATGTGGAAAATTACTTGTTTAACCTTGAGCAGTTCTCTGTGCAGGAAAAGCTGAGGAGGATTTAATGGTGAGTTGTGTCAAAAGAGGAATTGTTCAGTTATGGGAAGCTCATTAATGAACTTCCAGGGATGAGTCTCAAGGAAAAAATAGCAATATCTTTGCCCCTGGCTCAAGAGATAGGCCCAGCCTCGTGGAGTTTGCTGTGGAAAAGGCTGATGGGGATGAGAATCTCCTGCTGGAAAAACAAGATTACTTTGAGGCTGAAGTCTGTGGACAGCATGGATGGAATCTAAAGCCATGAAAAGCTGGATGACACACTTGGGGAATAAGAATAATTTCTCCTACTGGGGGGTCTTCTGAGCTACCTCATCCAGTTTTGATTATTCAGGAGCTGGAGAAGAGAATTCAACACGATGAACTATTAGGATGAGCCAAACAGCCAGGAAAAGAGAAGGAATTTGATCTGTTTAGAGCAAAACTGAGGCTTGTTTAAACTAGCAGGGTGGAGGAGAGGGAGGAAAAGGGGATTGCTACGTGAGAGCTCTCTCACAGCACACTGTGGGAAGGGGGGTGGACAGGATAAATTTCAGGGGCACCCAGGAAGGTTGGCACAGTAAAAGACAAGGCTGGCACAGGACCAAGCCAGCCCAAAGCAGCCACGCAGATGTTTGAGCAGTGAGTGTCTGGGATAGCCTAATGCAAGCAAGAGCAGCAAAATTAAATACTAGCATGGAGGAAATTTGTAAATCCATTAAAAGAATTCTAAAATATGTTTGAATGTGGAACTGGATTTGGTCATCAGGCAGTGCCTTTCAAGCCCTCACTCCTTGCTGGGTTTCAGCTGTTTAATTTTGAATCCTGTCACCATAACCAAAGTGTGCTGCAGCCTCAGGCACAAGAACAACACCCATCTTCTGATAACTCCTGTGCTCAAAACGGGGCTGTGCCTCAGGTAACTGTAGGAAAGAGCTTTGGAGGAGGCCAATTTAACAAACTTTCAGTGACTACCAGCAATTAAGCCTTTTGCAGCTTGAAATGGGAATAATCCTTTTGGTTTGTGTCTGGGTGCAAGAGAATCCTGCACCTTGCTTGAGGATGTCCAGCCTTGTGCTAATCTAAATAATAGCCAAAAAATACACAACTAACCCTAACGTTAGAGCATGCCATGATGTTTTCTCTAAGCAGAGAAATGTGTTTTTCTTTTAGATCACAGAAGAACACCCAGAGGCTGAATAAATGCAAAGACCAGCTGCAAATTGCAAAGGCAAATTTGCATGCACCCATATCATGATAGCACGGGTGACTGCAGCAGAGGTGCCACAGCGTCCAGACCTGCAGCCTGAGCTTGTTTGCAGTGTTCCTGACACTGGGAAATCATCAGTTTGTATAATTTTGTTAGAATTAGAAAATAATACGTGCCAACTTTCTTTTCAGTGTAGCAGCACCTTCTTTTTTAACCACATATTTACTGCTCAAGGTTATCACTGCAGGGCTGCCAGAGGCTTCTATCACATCTTTACCACATCAGCAAGTTGCCTCCTAAATTTTCTTTATCCCCAGCAATGATGCATGCAGGAAAAAAAGGCTGTGAATTGATCAGCTATTACAAAGTTGATTTTGTGGATCTAAACAACTGCAGAACATTTTGTGCAACAGCATTTCCCCCACTTTGGTACTGAACTCACGAGAGGAAAATTCGACAGAAACATTTAATGTCATAAAGCTGGTATGGTAGACAACATTCACTTAACATCAATTAGTGTTATAGCTGATAATTTGGGCCAGGACAATATCAAATTGGCAGGCAGAGCTTGGTGTGGGCATGATATGGATAAAGGGGATGCCCTGTGGATAAAGGGGGGTGCCTCTGCAGCTGAGGGGCTCCTCCCCTGTCACTTCACTCTGTGTGTGTTGAACAGCAGCAGGACACTGCTCCTGTTATTAGGAATTGCATCAATGTACTAAAACCCAGCTTGAAAGCAGTTTCTCTTTGTGTACATTATATTCAGTGGAAATGGGATTTGCTTCCCAACTGCTTGGGATGTATTTTGGCTGTTGCAGCCACAATCTTTAAACTTAAGGTGGTTTTTGTATTTTGTCTGTTTAAGTGTTGAGCACAGCAGTGATATCATTCAGATATATATTATTATTGATAAACCATTCTGTCCTTCTTAAGGCTTGATTTAACTTACTGAAAGGTCAGCAAATGCAGCCTGGGAACCAGAATCTGATAGCTTAGGAATTAAAAGTTTATGGGAATTGAGTTTGTTTTCTTGCTCCCAAAGCTCATAGGTGACCTGAAATGAGTAATGAGAAGAGTTGTAAAGTTGTAAAAAAAAGATAACTTCAGGCTGTTTTGTCCCTAAAGTAGAGCTGCAGTATCAAAACTGGAGAAATGCATCCACAGCATCACCACAAGGCAGCCATGTAAATTATCCCATAGGAAAACATAGGGGACAAAGATGTGTCCTAAATCTCACTTTCCTCCAGCCTTAAATACTGGGCTATGAACAAATTCCTGTCTGTTTGGGCTCTGCAGTCTGGGATTACCCTGATCTTTGTGCTGGGTGATCACTGATAGTTTAGCACTCTTTACATGAGGGGTCAAGGCCACGTTCCCTCTTTTTCAGCTCAGTGCCTTCTGCTCCTGCTCTGAGCACCTCCACCCATCTCCATCCCTATCTTGGCTTCCTCTTCCTCTCAGCATTTCTCTAGAAATATGCAATTTCTCGTCCCAATTCCTCCTTTGTCAGGTGCCTCCAAAGGTGAGGACTGGCAGAAGTACAGGAAACACTGAAGGAAGATATTTTCCTTTGAACTGTTGGGCAAGAATAGAGACCTGTGTCCTCCAGCATAACTCCTGTTGAGGATAAATACTGGTTCCATGGCTTCTGGAGAGGTTATCTCAGGCAGCACAGAGGGGTGTCAGCAAGGGGCAGGCAAAGCCCTGCTCTGACAGAGGCAGTTCTGAACACAAGCTGGAACAGATTGTTAAAAGCATCAGGGAAACATCACGATCATAATCACGGCCATTGTGAGCTTTGGGCTGGCAATTCTCACTGCACTGCCAGGATTAAAGCACTTGTATTTCACCTCCGTGTCTTAAGGCACTGGGGGGTTGGGCTTTAATTTCAAATTTCCCTTTAAGTTCTCCCTGCCTTGCCAAGGTGGCCTAAGGACAAATCCATTAATCCGTGTGATGTGCAGGTCTGTTTACATTATGGGATTATGTAAGCAGGTAGAGCTCATCAATAATTAAAGGGTCTGTGGGTAAAGCAGAGACGTGGCCATTTTCCTCACCCTTCTCGGGGTTTCTGTGCCAGCCCCACAGTCCTTATTTCTTCTGAATAATATTAAGGGACAGTGTTTTAGGGGATGGCAGCTCCAAGCCTTCCCTCTGCAGAGGTTTTGTGAGCCTCTCTCATTTCTCACAGAAACAAACTGGAGGAATTACCAATGTAAAACAGGGGTTAGAAAGGGAAGGATCAAGCTCCCTGGCTCTGTTTTGATGGCAGTCTGTACAAGGTGTAATAAAATCAATAGCTTCTCTCACTGAAAGGGTTCTTTCTATCTCCAGCAATGACAAGAGGATAGTGGGCAAAGAGCTCTATTAGCTGTTCTTTCAGAATCAATCACACTTAAAAGCAATAGTCAAAATGACAGCAACTGCACAATAGATGAATAATTTTTCACACAAATAGCCCGAATTTCAGAGAAGTGACACACTTTTAAAGAGATAGTAGATAAAATATCTGCCTCTCTGAAAACCAAGATAATACTAAGCATTTATTACTAAAGGCACTGAAACAAAAATGCTCGGATCCTGAAGGGGTAAAAGCCAAAATATCAATTCAGACCACCTGAGCAAGAACACGAGATAATGATCAAGATTCACTTGATTCAATTTTAAATGTCACATCAGGAAGTACAAAATCCCTGAAGCTGCACTCAGGAAGAAAACCCTCACGGCCACGTCCCTTCTGCAGTCTAACAAGGGCTTTCCCTCACCCACAGTGGAGCAACCCCCAGGCTCAGGGTCTGGCAGGAGGCTGTGCCAGGGCAGGTTTAGGTTGGGTATTAGGAAAAGTTGCTTCCCCCAGAGGGTGCTGGGCACTGCCCAGGCTCCCCAGGAAATGGGCACGGCCCCTGGGAGCTCCAGGAGGTTTTGGACAACGCTCTCAGGGATGCACAGGGTGGGATTGCTGGGGTGCCTGTGCAGGGCCAGGAGCTGGACTGGATGATCCTTGGAATATCCCTTCCAACTCAGGATATTCCATGATTTTATGATCTGCTGAGGATGTGAGCTGATCCAGCACAGAGCCTGTCTCATACCAGATGAGAACCAGCTGTGTTAAATCTCTGTATTGTATCTACATCCAGCATCAAGATGTAATTGGCAATTACAAAGTCACATTAAACATTATGTAATGAGCTATTTAAATACATCAGAACTGCATAAAACACAAGGCAAAAAATTATACCAGGTAAAAGCCATATTCATGTATAAATAATGAGGGGGAAATACAGCAGTCAGCTTGTTCTGTTGTATCACACTGAAATTTCCATATGGCCCCAGCAGCCTGGAGGAGCAAATGGAAGCCAGAGCAAAGAAAGGAGCTGTGCCTGGAGAATTATTCCTTGTTGACTCTGGGTGAGCTTCTTGTGGCTCGACAGCAAGCATGAAAGCACCACCAAGGCTGAAAGAACTCTGGTTAACATCTCCCCCTCCTGCCTGGGGCGCAGGGTTCGAGGTGCTGCAGTGGAGGAGCACTGACACTTAGTTTGAGGCAAAACCAGGCAAAAGCTGCGTGTTGGAGCTGCAGGCAGGATGGCTTTGTAAATGTGGACAGCAGACTGTACTCTGTCTTTTCATGCTGTCGTGTTTCTTTGTTGATGTCTCTGTTTTAAGATCTTTTTTGCTCCATGCATCACCAATTGCCTTTTGTTTTCTCACAGCAGGAAAGGCTCAGTTAATCCATATGTCATGACAAAAAATCCAGCCTTCTCTTTGATAGGAACCAAGCATGACAGCAATCTATTGAAAAGGTGTTTTGGACTATCATTTCTTCCAAGCTAATTTATTGACTGGATGGCTTTCAAAAATAATAGGTCTGTTTCCCAAGATAATGAGCTGAGATGTGACTCACAAAGTCCGTGTGAGCACACAGACAGCCTAATTATGAGAAATAAACTAATAATAAACCATCAGTCTCTAGAAATCACTAGCTGTTGTGATATACAAGTCTAAACATCAGAGAACGTGAATGTTTCCACCTGTTCCCTTCTGCAGTCATTTTGTTTTATTATCCCTAGATATGTAAAACAAGTTTCTTACCATTAAGCCCTAGACAGATCAGGATGCTGAGAAAGATCTGATCTTTGGAGCTGGGGGTGACAGCTTTGCTGAGCAAACTCCAGCTCTAGTATGTGGTTATGAGGGGAAAATGCTGTTCAAATGGATATTTAGTCAGAATCCACAGATTTATAAATCAGACCTGGCAAAGTGAATCATCCATGCAAATAAAAGCCCTTTAACACACCCCATTGACCACGTTTTTCCCCCCAGTATATTTCACTTTAAGTATAGATCACAGTGTAACTACATAAAGAATGTTTCTTTCCTGTAGCATTTGTGGAACAATTTAAACCATTTTTAACAAATCGTTTCTGTCACTCATTTTCCCATTTCTTGGACAGATGATGGACAGGACACAGCCACATTTTGCCTGAAGAAAAGGCATATTAAAGAAATGTGGCATGCTTAGGAAACACGAATTATTCTCACTCCGTGAATCTTCTGCTTCTAACAAAGAAAATGCCCACAACCTTATCTTCTAGAATAAGGGACCGTGCCCAGCTTGTGCTGAAGCTCTAAAAGACTGTCACTACCTAGTCCAGCCAGGTTTCAACTCGTGGACCCCAGAGGGAAAATCTTACCCTACAAAGAGCTTTTCTGACATGTTTACAACATACAAAAAAAAAAATGCATTTAAAGAAACTTTCACCATGTTCTCCTCCCCTCAGGTGTAAAAGCAGCAGGGTTTTTTATGATTACTGACTACCTGTGCTCACTGCGGAGCAATCAGCTGTAAAACCAGATGAAGAGTGGAAAATTCTGTGTTTATCACTCTTTCAAGGCTGGCACTTTTAAGTCTGACCCTGAATCATCCCGACCTCCACTTTGCTGGTGAAACATCCCTGCCTCACGCTACCGAGGAAAGAAATTGCTGCCTTAAAATGCTTTGACCTTGTCCAGCACATTCCTGAGCCACAGCTGACTTGCTTTTCATGGCCAATCAAGCAGAGCCCACGTGCTCAGAGATGACAAACCAAAGCTGCAGAAATTGCATTCCAGGAGCATTTATTATTTCTCCTAAGAATTTGGAGCTCCCCTCTGTCAGGGTGAACTCCAGGCTGCTGGGGATGCTCTGCCTCTGGCTCACGTTTCCCTGAGCTGTGATGGGAATTCTCCAAGCAGCTTCAGAGAGTTGTACTTGAATCAACACTTAACTGATGCTCAGCAAGGCTTTTGACAAATCTGGTTTGTTCTGGGGATGGACAAACAGTGAAGATAATCTGGAGCCACAGAGTCATCATTACTTTCTGACCCTGTTTTGTCTTTAGCACAACAGATGTCCATTGGAAAGAAAAACATGTTTCCAATGCTTTTAAGATTGCCAGGATTTTCCCTCCACACACATCTCCCATAAAAGCTCTTCCTGAGAAAAGCGAGTGACCCAAAGCCCCATTTGGAGCTGCCCTGAAGAATCCCATTTACACAGATTTCTACTTTCCTCTCCTTCTAGGGCCCTGACTGAGGCCTCCAGTTTGAGCAGTTCCCAGTGACTGTGGGGCTGTGCAGTGGTAAAAAGCCCATTTAGCAGAGATGAACAGATGCATTTTTAGCTGTGAAATAAAAGCTGGACTTTAAGGGGTGACATTCTGAGACATAAACAATCCTATGATGCCACAGCAACCCCGTTACAGTAAGCTGGAAACCAATTTGCCATCAATATTTTTGTACAAGCCCAAGCATACACAAACCCAGTACCAGGTAGGCATTTCTAACAAGTGCAGGTGAGACAGGTGCCTGTTGGTTTCACTTAAGCTTTGCAAAACCCCTCTTGTGCCAGGAGAAAAATAATGAGGCTACATGAGCCAAAGTGCTTCACTTCCAGTGCAGACTTTGGGCTGTGTGAATGAAATTTACACTGAAAATAAGCAACTCACCAGCACTCCAAGAACAGCAGGTCAAGGAAAAACAGGATGAGAGCTGCAGAGGGGGGAAGAAGGGAATTAAAATGTTTGGTAAGCCCCAGTTTCCATCAGCTGGGTACAAACACTTTATTCTTGTTTCCAATGAAACTCTGTGGATTGTTTCAAGGTAATAAACATCCACTGTTAAACCATCTCACTTGGCACTTCTGAGTGTTCATCCTGCAGCTCTCGAAACACTTTACAAACCTCCAGCAAATGCTGCCTAAAAGTTCTGGAAAAGTTTTCCTGAATGTTACCGGCAATTCATAGACAGAAAGTAAAAAATCAATTTTAAAAAATCACAGCAAATATTTTTTCCATTATATTAATGTCGAGGGATGTCCACTGAAACAAAATCAGTTGTAAAAAGATACACAGTGGGAATGACATTTTTATGGTTTAAATAAACCACAAATTGGAAGAAGAAAATTACCATCCCTCACTCCCAGGGGAGGAAAAGGCAGCTTGTGGCATGCCCAAAGTGAAGCAGGGATGGGATGCTCAGAGCAGTTATGCTGAGGGCCATGCCAGTGCATCAGATCATGGGAAGCTTAGGTGAACATCATCAAACACAGTTTTATGTTCTGTGCTATAATGAACATCTCTGAACTCAGTGAAGAAACCGCCACAAACTGGGCAAGGATTTTTTTTTCCCTATTTTCCATTTTGTTTTTGGCTCTGAGATAAAACTGGTGAATAAAAAGACCCCTTTGAAATAAAGCATGACAGATGCTCCCAGCTAACTCCTCCTTGAACAGAGTCTACTCTCAGTGAAGAGGGCCTGGAAGAAGAGTGTCCATGTAGTATTTACTGCTTTCTGGAGGAGGAAACACTGTCTCCTTCAGTAGCAAAGTTCTTTAGGCCCTGTAAGATTCCAGATGTTCCTCAAACACCTGGAATGGCACAGGAGCAGGAGGTGTGTGGAGAGAGGAACAGGAAAGCAGCAGTGGCTCAGGGCAGATACAAACACCTGAGGAGCAGAATCCATCCAGCTGCAGATCTGAAGGAATTCTGTGGCACAAAAAGCCAAGGAAGCCAGGGATAGGAGGATGAGAGCAAAAGGCTTTCACAAAGGGGTCCTGGAATATGAGGGGCAGATGGGTTGAAAGAACCCCTCACAAAGATCCTTCAGACCAGGAGACTTTTTAGGAGCCAGCACTTCCACAGACCCCTGCGAAACAAATGTGCTGCCTTGGGGAACTCTGTAACCATGATCTGAGGATTTTTCCAGCAAGGTTAATATTTGGAGTTTACTTCAAACTCTGTAGTCACCTTCTGGGGAATTTTCATTTTGTTAAGTCTGAAATCTAAACCAAAGTGGTTTTTTACCTTCTCGGGGCTTAGTTTGGCCAGACAAAAAGGAGACAAAGGTGGAGCCAAAGCTGTCTGTGCTCAGCCCAGCATTCCGTCTCCGGGACAGACCCAGCTCCCCCAGTCTGCCTTGCCCGGGAGATGGGGGGATGGCCGGGAGATGGGGGGATGGCCGGGAGATGGGGGGATGGCCGGGAGATGGGGGGATGGCCGGGAGATGGGGGGATGGCCGGGAGATGGGGTGGCCAGGAGGTTCGGGAATGCCCTGGAGGTGCGGGAATGCCCGGAAAAGCGGGATTGCCCGGGAGGTGCGGGCATCGCCGGAGCAGGGCGAACGCCCGGGAGAAGCGGAATTGCCGCGATGTCCCCCAGCATCAGGGATCTGGTGTCACCTGGCGGTCGCATCCCGAAAAGGCACCGGGCGCGGGGGATCGCAGGAAAGCGCCCGGTCCCACCTTCCCTTCCCACCTCCTCCGGACCTGGAATTTGTGGCTGAAGGGGCCTGTGGGACTCCCGTTCCCCGCAGGAACAACATCCAGGGTCCTGGCTCTGCATTCGGTCCGAAATGTCATTGACTGAACAGCCACATAAACCAAAGTTCTCAGGGCTACCCAACACGGGCTGGTGCTGCTGAGCAATATTAGAGTGTAAATAGAAGATAAATAGAAATAATTCAGGGTTAAAGATCATCGAACAAGAAGAGAAGAACGAAGAGGAAGAAAAAAATCTCAAACTGACTCTGCCTGAGGGTAGAGAAGAGAATAACTCTGTAAAAACCCGCCTTGTGTCAGAGAGAAGCACCAGATGGACTGCAGAAGTTTCTTCCAGTCAGGGATCATAAAGCCATGGAATCTTTAAGGTTGGAAAAGGTGATTAAGTTAATCACTCTGAGGTGATTAAGTCCAGTGGCAGCCCAGCACCACCACCGTGTTCACCATTTAACCCTGTCCTCGAGTGCCACATCCACAGTCTTCAAACATTTCCAGGGACAGTGACTCCACCACTGCTCTGGGCAGCCTGCTCCACTGCTTGGCAACCCTTTCCATGAAGAAATTTTCCCTAATATCGAGTTTAAACCTCCCCTTGTGCAACTTGAGGCTGTTTCCTCTCATCCTGTCACTTGTTGGAAAGGAGACCAGCTCCCACTTGGCTGCAGCCTCTGTGTTTGCTGAGAAGTTCAGGTGCCAGTGCCATCCCTAGACTGTAATGGATAAAAATAATGTCAAATGGACATTGAGACCACACCTGAACAGTTTTAGGAGCAACCACTCCATCCTGACAGTGCCCATACCTGCAGAAAGTAGAACTGTGCTGTGCAAATTGAGAGCCAGAACACCTCAGCATTTTCCCACCAGGCTGCACTTGCAAGAAATATTTCTGTCACTGGATGTTCTTGTTACAAGGTGTTAAATTTGGCTAACAAATATACTGCTCCTTTTTAATGTAGAACACGGCTGCACTTCAGTCAGCATTTCTCCCCTCATTAAAAAGTAGAATAAAACCTCATCAGCACAAGGTGATTTGCATACAGAGGCTTCCCTGACACGTCTAAAACATGAAGTCATATTTCATTGAAAAACCCCCAAAACTGATTATGTACTCACTTCAAAGGGCTTATTTATAATTCTGCATTTGAGAGGTTACTAAGAATGCCAGAAGGATTTGCTGGATTTGTTTCTGCAAATACTGTCCCAAATGTGCTCCAGTCGTTTGCTTTTGCAGTGCTTATTGTCATGGGAAGATGAAGTCACAGGTCACACAGCCCTCAATCCACATGGAGGTTCCTAAAAAGCTTGGATAAGCTTCTTGCTGATGAATAAGAATCAGAAACCTAAAATGTGGCAAAACATAGGTGGCCTTTGTCCAGAAGGCATTCTAGGAGGAACTTAAAAAATATGACACACCAGGGGGCTTAGAGTGAGGAATTTTTGGTGTGTTTCCCTCCTTCTGAAAAGGTTACTAATGAGCTGGGATCATCAATCAGCCTCTTTGCCTCTTCCTTTTGTTTCTCTCTCTCTTTCCCTCGTCATCCTCTTCAGTGGTATCAGCATTGTTGGCCACTTCTGGAGGGGCTCTAGGGATGGAGAGACACCAGTTAAAAGCTCTTTACTGCACATTTTACACGTGTGCTCATACCCTGTATTTTCTAATCCTTTTTCCAAATTCCATTCAACTACAGAGTCCTGATCTCAAGGGTAAATATGGTCTCAAAGTAAAGTCCACATAAACTTCAAGGCAAAAGGAATTTATAAGATATTGGACAGAGAAGCAGTATGATCAAAGTAAAACATCCAAAAAAAAATTTTTTTTCCAGACTCAATCTTTAGGTGCAAAGGAAAATAACTTAAATTGGCAGGAGTACATTCCTGGTTGGTTGTTTCAGTAAAAGCAGCTCATTATTTGAAGGAAGAAACTCTTCCCCCAACCTAAAGTAAATGGAGATTTACAGCACAGCCCCCACCTGGCTTGGGATGAGAACAAGACTTTACAACGAGGTATCCAAAACAGTCAGAAGCCCAGGGTCTGGAATATTTTAGTCTTAGAACCATAGAAAAGAATCACAGACTGGTTTGAGCTGGAAGGGCTTAAAGATCCTGTTCTGCCCCTGCCATGGCCAGGGACACCTTCCACCATCCCAGGGTGCTCCAAACTCCATCCACCCTGGCCTTGGACACTTCCAGGGATCCAGGGGCAGCCACAGCTTCTCTGGGCACCCTGTGCCCAGAAAGTGTGGAGAATCCACGGCTGAACTCGCCCTTGTCCTGATTCAAAGAGCTCTGTAAGTTCCATGTGCCACCTCTGAGGAAGGTGTTATCCATTCCTGCAGGAGAGGCTGGTGTGGAAAGCAGCTCAGATCACAAAGGCCTGACTGGCTGGGACTGAGCACAGAGCCTCCTCTGCCTGGCTGTTTTGTTTTTAAAGGGAGGATCCCTGTCAATGTTTCTTGTAGTCAAGGAGAATTTGAGTCGAAAGGAATTTAAATGGTGTCCCAACAAAGCACTGTGGCATGGAAGCAGGATAGAAAGCTTGGATGCACGTTCTGGATCTGGTTTATAATGAGAGGGTTTGGGGCCCAGGCAGTACTAAAAAGATTTCCAGGGTTTTCAAGACCTATGGCCAGATCTCTTGGGCAAAGTTTCCTGCTATAGGGGACTGCTCTACCCAGGCTGAACTGCACAGTTTTGTGAGTGAAAAAACCCCCAAGGATGATCATTAGTCTGTGTCTTTGCACTCTGCAGTTTTTTTATGTTTACATGCAGGAGTTGTGACCAGTGGTAACAGCTTTGGCAAGAGTGTTTGTTATTGCCAGAGGAAATCCTGCACTAACTGAAAGTGTTGCACTTCTGCCACTTCCAGGTTTGTCACAGAATCCCAGAGTGGTTTGGGTTGGAAGAGACCTTAAAGCCCATCCAGTGCCACCCCTGCCATGGGCAGGGACACCTCCCACTGTCCCAGGCTGCTCCAAGCCCATCCAGCCTGGCCTTGGAAACTTCCAGAAATCCAGGGGAGCCCTCAACCCAAATGAGGCTGATGTAGAGCATCCTCTGAGGTTAATATGCCAAACATCAAGGGTAAACCAACTCTTGCTCTTCTAGAACAGCTGTTTTCTCAAGAAGGGACACTCAGTAGTGTCACCCAGCCTCTGAGAGCCCTGAAGTTTTCAGCTGTGTGTTGCATTCACAGGAATATATCAAATATCATGTTATATCTGCACGGGCTTTAGAGTGAGCTCTAAAAAGCACATTGCTGACAGTGTGAGGCTTGTTAAAGTCAGGGGTTTAGCTCTTCCCTTCAAATAAGGGAAGGAACCTGTTTCAAGAAAAATGTCCTAGATACTGTAATTCCTACGGGAAAGAAATGGAAATTTATCTTCCATTTTCAAAAACTTTGCTTCAGATGAGGCCATGTGCCTTTGGTATTTATAGAGAAATACTGGCAAATTTGGTTACAAGTGATAAAGAGGATGGGTAATCTTGACTGATCCTGAGGCTTCATGTCTTGAGAAAATCATATAAAACCTACTTCTTGAACAAGTTTCAAAATTTGCACTGGAACACATGAAGAGAGCTCTAAAAAGACAGTGGACACTGAGCTGAGGGGAAATAAAAGACAGCAAGCCCACTCTTAAACCTGATATATCACCAAATACCGTCGTGATAAATGCTGTAAAAAATTCAGGGGTTTAGGATGGACACATCCAAGTGGAATAAGAAGTTTACAACCTCATCTACCCTATCCTTATTCTCATCTATTAACTAAGTTCCATTTATGTGGCCCAAAAGAAGAGACAACCTTCTTTTCTCAAAATACCCTGCAAAAGTGGAAAAGGGAGAGTCTGACTTCAAAAGCTCTCGAACACTGTAGCAGTAGATCAAGTGTATTTTAATTAGAAAAAGGTTCAGGCTGCAGAATACAGGCCTGGCTCTGGACCTAAACTGCTCTAACATGCAGCCTGGCTGTCATCTTTCAGCTGGGGCCTCTTACTTTTACTGTGGAAATAAAAATGAAAAAAATCCTCCACTGTAGCATTGGTATGAGTCCAAATTGACAATAAAGTTGCTCGAGTTTCTTGGGATTTACCCTAACAGGAAGTTTTATCGCTGCACATCAGCGTTAGTCATGCCTCGGGTTATGAGTCAAGTCAAAACAAAGCAACCACCTCTTAAATTGTGAAGGGAAAAGAAAGTAAAAGTGAAATTTGGAGTATGCTGTAGTCAATAACATTTAACAGAAGGAGGGTGTCACCCAGAAAAGTGTCTGTAGGATTCCAGTCTTTGTTTTATTTTACACATAATACACATTAAATAGCAATTCTGAGAAGTGCAACCCTTAGGTAAACATAGTTCTTACTTGATTTGATTGGGAATTGCACTTTTAATCAATCATTCTTACGGGTAAGAGGTCAGCAGTTATTTTACCTTTAGATTTGGAGATTTCTGCCATTTGAAACTGGAGAAAAATCATTAGCTCTTCCTAAGAGTAGGTTTCTTCTACATGTGCTATATGAACTCAAAAGCTTTTTTGCTTTGCTGCAGCAGCTTTCTCCATTCTTTCAGACTCTTTAGAGATAAAACAAGTTAATTTTAAGCAACCAGGAAGTTTGCCTGAGCCACTGCAGAAAGCTTACCATAATAAAATACTATTTTATAGAAATTTGGTAAATTCCCTCTCCTTGTTGCTGGCATTTGGATGTTAAAATATCCAATAATGCATTTTGATTTCCAATTGTTTTGGTTATTTCACCCCTTGGAATACCACAGCTCTAGTCCAGATGTATTTTAATCTTCCTTACTGCCCCTGCCAAATTTCTGTTTCCCATTTGCTGAGTGCTCTCATCATAAGCAATATGTCTATGTCACTTCCTCCCTGAATGTTCAGGCTTTTCCTTGACTCATGCAATCTGGAAGAAGCTAAGCCCAAAGGAAAATTCAAGCCCTTTAGGGTTGCTATTTTTAAATACAGGGACTTGCGTGGGGCTGTTTGAAAAGGAGATTCCTTTTGAAGATAATAAACAACATGCAAGAAATAACATTTACAGCTCCTCTCCAAAGTCTCGTGTCCCAGTCCCAGAGTAGGTCAGTGAAAGTGACACTCCAAAAAGCATAAAATATCCAAAGAGAAGCCACAGAGAACCAGGTTTTCACAGCCTGATGCTGTGGGGTTTTGAATTATTTGCTCAAACTTGTGGGCTGTCCCCATTGATCATGGATGCCCTGTCCCTGGAAGTGTTCCAGGCCAGGTTGGAGGGGGCTTGGAGCAACCTGGGACAGTGGAAGGTGTCCCTGCCCAAGGCAGGGGGTGGGACTGGATGGGCTTTAAGGTCCTTTCCAACCCAAACCATTCTGGGATTCTTCTGGGGTCTCTCCCTCTCCTCCTCAAGGATTGGCCTGACCTCCTGCAAACACACCTTTGATCCCTAAGGATGCAAGGCCAGCTGCCCATGAAACAAATCCTCCTCTTCCCACATTAAATGGGGAGGAAAGGAGGGTCCCTTTGAGCCCAGAGACAAGAGAGACAAAGGTGTCCCAGGGGCAGCACAGAGATCAGGAGTTCATTCCATTCCTTTTTGTTTTTCCGGGGACTCTGTGGATTGCCAGCCCCTTTCAAGTGCAAGGGCCATCAGTCCCTCCTGGCAGTCACCCACTGCAGTTCTGAGCCCACCTGGAGACAAGGTGCTCTCACATTTAAAGCAGTGAGGGGCAAACACCAAGAATGTCTCCAGAGTGCACCAGGCTTCTCTGCTAGGAAGCAGCAAGAGCCAGCCAGGTAAGGCAAACACTTTGGGTTTCTGCCAGGATCTAAATGCATTCCAGCTGAGAAGCCTTGTGGCATTCAGTGGTGCCAGGCAGTGTGCTGGGATCCCACTGCTCAGTGGAATCAGGAGTGAAACCCCTGATGCTGCTCAATGCCCTCACATTCCTGTTTCACTGCCACTTTCCTGTTGCTTTTGCCTAAACAAATACTCCCAGCAGAAGCTTATCTTTGAAAATCTTGTGGTTTATAGTTTACTATGAAAAGTAATGATAGGGGTTTTTCTGTGCTAGTAGTATGTATTAAGTATTTTTCCATGTTATTAGAGGCCAGCTGATGGCACTTTTCCCCCTGGCTGACTCTCCTCTACCTGAACACTTATTTCCATGAAACTTTCAGGAATGTCATATCTGAGATTGCTGCCCTCTGGTAAATCTGCTTGAGTTAGACAATGAATTGCAAGGCTTGAAAGTGAACAACACACAAACACAACACCCTTGTCTGATTGCAACATCATTTCCTAAGGAAATGAATTTTTTGGGGGATTTTTTCAATCAAACAAGAAAAGGCACGCACTGAGCTGGACTTTGTGGCTCTCAGGGACTGTTCATCATCATGGCCAGAGCACAAGAATGTCTGATACTGTAGGTGAGTAGATTTTGCTCTCAAGGCTCACTATTTACAAGGCAGTAACTCCGTGCAGAGGTCCTTACCAGCAGCTGTAGCACTTCTTTATTCACAATGTAAATGTGCTGTATAAATGCCTGTAAAACTTTATGAGCTCCATTGCCTCCAAGCACGTCCAGCCCAGGTATGGTTAATAAATCCTGCATGTGCACTGTCTCGAGCCCCTCCCCAGCCTTCCAGGGCAATATTCCACAGGCAAAGAGCCCCCTGCACCCACTGAGCAGTGTCAGGGGTTTCTTGTTACCTAACTCTAAAAGACACAGTCCCCTTGTAAGGAGCTGTGCCAGAGATGTAATTAACTTCACTTTTTCCACCCACCACCTGTAGCCTCCATCTCACACACTCCCAGCCTTACTTATTGACGCTGCTGAGCGCCCACACCATCGTCAATGATTTCTTTATTTCTCTAAGAGATTTTTTTAGGGTGAAAAGCAGCAGCCTGGCTCTCCTCGATCTTCTGGAGATTTCCCACTAGGTGGCACCGATATCCAACATTCCCTCTCCGCCCTGCCTGCGGATTCCTCTTGCTTTGCTCCAGGTCTTCTCTCCCCCACCTTTTTTTT